>OMLM01014284.1:0-18943 GCA_900302695.1 Helostoma temminkii | reverse complement strand
ATATATTCTTTTCTTGCAGAATTGAGTGTTCCATGTGGCAGCCCAGGTCTTACCATCTGTAGAGTGCCTGCCTGTAAACCAGAGGGTTGTATGGTAGCTGCTGGCCCCTTATTCTCTCTTTTGCAAGCCAGTGATCACAAGCACAGTAATTTTACAATGGCCACTAGCTTCATCCCCACTGCATCCCTTGCTCCGACAGTCCAAGACAGCTGACACAGCTTTTATCCTATGCAATTTCTTATTCAATTTGAGCATGCAGACCAACTATTGTTCAGTTCTCACTCTGAACTCGTTAGAAGGAAAACATTATGCACCGAGGAAATGGTGCAGGACAACACAGATGCTAAACAGTGACTAGGAATTTGCATTATTACTCCATTTTAAATTACTAGTTATCAGTTGTTTCTACAGGTTTTTGCTATGCAGCCAGGTCAACACCATACAAAGACCAGCATCTTGTGGATATCAGTTTTAACTCTGCTTAGTATATAAATAAATAGTTTCTGGTGTCTTTTGTGGAAACCGTTGTCTCATAACAATGAGAGTTGAGGGCATGCATTGTCTATGAATAATCACTGATCAGGTAGCAGGCTTTCATTGTATGTGGAGAGATCCGTCTCAGCTACATGGCTTTGACTGCACCATTCCATACAAATGGAAATGATGCATTCTGTTTTTCCGTCACAGAAGAGCGGCTTCCCATTTTCCGCTCCCACTGTCAAGTTGTGCACAGCTGCATAAGTTTGCATGCTTTTGTGTCGGGCACAGGAAATGACTGTTGACAGCATAATGGAAGTATGAGGATCCAATATAAATCCTTAATCATGCCTGAATCATGAACTGCAGCACTCAAATGCACACGGCATCATTCTGCTGGGAAGTACTGCTAGCAGAGAGTCTATACCCTGTAAGTTGTTTTGGCTGCATCTTTGTATGTGTTGTGGTATGTTTACTTAACATTGAAAACTAGATATTGTTGTTAGAGGTGCATGTGTTTATGCAAATGTCTTTACACAGGTATATTCACAAATGAGATCAAGTGATATTCCAGTAATGACACTCAAAATACGCTGTTTCTTCATTTCTCAATTTCTTCTTGCCATTCTCAATTTCCAAAGTAATCTAGACAAAAGTTAATTCAAAGACACAAGTTGCATATGAGTTGGGTCATCTCATACTTAATCAAAACAGAAAGCACAAAGGCACAAAAAACTGTAATAAGAAAGCCCAAACCTCATGTTGTGGCCTGGAAGATTTGACTTGGAACATCATTACGTTTCAAGATCGCCTTTCATGCAAATCGCTTCTCTAAGCCTGGAAGTTCATTACTAATGGCGCTTCCCATCAAGTTGGAGGCCCATACGAATACTAATATCCCCAGTACTTTGGATTTGTCACCCCAAGTTCCTCTCCTCATAGCATGGCAATTACAACAATGTGCTTGCCTTCATAGAATTAAGCACCACCCCCTGTGGCGAACTTCCCACAACAGATGCTTTGGAGTCGTTTCCACAGACCATTGGAGCCCAAATGAACTAAATGAACAGTCGCTTTATATGTATTAGTGTAACACTGTTGTAACACTTTGTTTTCTTATTTATTTATCTCCTCATGCTGCATCACACAATCATGTGCAAGTTTAGTATTTCTCCACTAAAAGGTTCTAAGCAGAAGAGAAATGGGCCTCATTTTTGCCAGTCCTGATGACAAAGTGTGCGGTTGCATTTTTTACGCTGCAGCTTATGTCAGGTGGAATGAGCAGCCAACCAGCAGTACTGTTATTGTACTGTAGCAAATATTTTTGGAAAGAGGAAGCTTTTTGGTCTCTTAAATAATATATCATAATGCATCCTTGAGGTAACCTTGTGTTACCACAAACTGCTCATACAGTGTGCTGCCCTCAGAGTGCACTGTGTCAGCTTTCTCCCCAAAGTTATCCTTGCATCTCTGAATAAGGGCACCGACGTCTACAGTTTATAGCCAAATACCTGACATGTAAACTGAGATTACTGAGTGAGTTAATCTATACTAATCCTCTATATCCTTGTCTGTGGTTAGGAACACAGGGACAGTGGCATCATTTTCATTTTGTTTCTTATTGATTTGGTTGTTTTTACAGCATTATCACCACAGTGTGTAAGAATATATTTCTTTTTTGAGACCTAGACAATAAATGTCTGGCAAGTGGTGAAAAAAGAAGGAAGTGAAATGTATATATATTTATACAGATCTTTTGCAATGCCAGTATTTTTTTAGGTTTATGTGTATCCACAGAAGGCAATGTGGAGACAGGGAGCACACTTTATTTGCACCAAAGCCAGGACAGAAAACACCCTTCTCCCATTTTGGTCTGTGATAGGCTTCTATTCACCTTCAATACATGATGGGAAAGGAGAGTGCACGGAGAGCAAAATATAAATGGTAATAAACATGGTAATGCTATGCCGTGGAGCCGCTAAGAGCAGCTTCAACCCGTCTCTCATCTATCTGTGTGTGTGTGTGGGAACACAGAGCAAGAGTGACACAGAAAGGGAGGAAACGTGTGCAATATTGCATGTGAGAGCGTGAACACACTACACAGGAGAGAGCTGCATGCAAACGTGGCACCTTTCTCTTTCAATCGGCCTCTGGAGACAGTGCAGAGGACCTTTTGTTGGCTCATTGGAGAGATAAGCAAAAGAGGAGGGAGGCTTCAGAGACTCGTGGAGCCAGCTTTTTTTTTCCATAGGATGGAAGCACCCCTCTCAATAGGAACTCATTTGCTATGTTGTGTAATTGTGGCACATAATGGAGCACACCTCATTCAGGCAGCCCAAGGTTTTTTTTTCTAAAGCCATTTTCTTCCATTCACAGCCAAACAAGTCATGTTTTAGAGAGATATTACACAGCCTTTTGAGCTCAGGGCCACCACATATTTGCCTGTGAATGGAATGTTGCGTGTAATCAAGATAAAATTTTCCTCAGTGCTTATTATAAAAGAGGCACTGCCAACCAACTTGATATTTGTCATCTGACTTTTATTCCCATGCTCAGTGGAAGTAAACAAAATAGCTGACCTTTCCACCTGGATTGTTATGTGTTTGTGTAGTGGCTTGCTAGCTATTAACAGCCGCTGGTCACTGAAAGAAAAACGTATTGTCACTAAGATAACCTGCAACTAGAAAACTACCATTAACAATATACGGTTGTTAGAGAATACACTATCCTTCACTTTCTTCAAATGAATATCAAAGCTGACCTACAGAGATGAAAAATGACTGATTTGAAAATTATTGTCAAGCTTTTCCATTAAACCACTGCAGGGTAGGAAAAGATGGCTATTTGCATAATTTAACTGGCATCTTAATTATTGTGTCAGGACTCTGTATGCAAATGACTTAAGTCACTTAGAAACGGAAACTTACTTGGCTAAATGGCTAATGGACTAAATCTTATCAAGTTAGAATACACAACGTGGGTGTAACCAAAGTCTAATTGGGTCTGACTGTGCGGTGCGACAGTGAAAGACAAAGAACAGAGGACAAGACAGACATAAAACAAGTAGATGCAAACTTACCTGGGTTAGCTGGGGGAAAGGGGCTTGTTAGAGGGGTGTGTGTGTGTGTGTTTTTCTCTTTTGGGTTTGTTGAGAAGGACCTACCACGTAAAACAGTGAGTCTCGTGGTAGCGCTCGTTTCTCCAACACTGTTGGAGGCAACGCATTCATATATGGCTTCATCTCGAGGCGTGCGCAATGGCTGAATTCTTAGCACTGAACCAGAGCCGTCATCGAACTCAATCACCTGCAGGTGCGAGAGACAGGATATGTTAAAGGAGATTTTTTTGTTCACAATGGGTGAGGGACCTTCCACAGAAAAAAAAAAAGAAAACACCACACACTGTCAACGTTTGGCTAACAACACTGATGGTGACTGACACAATGTGCTTCCTGTGACAGAACAGAATGCTGCTGCCTACTTTACACTAAACCCTGGTGAGTTTGTGTTCATTTGTGAATGCTGCTATAAACATTATAAACTGTATTCAAAAAGTCAATGTGGAGATTTGTGCAGCATTGGCATACACAGTATATAATATGTTGCTACTGGAAATATGAGATTAATTTAAGCGCATTTGTTGAAGGTATTGTATGTGCTAGGTCTATTTATTGTGTCTTCTGGTAAATTAGCTAGATCTGATCTGAACATTGTGCATTCATTCATAAAATAATTGATGTAACTGACTAACTTTAAGAATGGGGAAGATTATCTTTGTCAGAAAATATTTGCTTGGACATTGGGGTATGAAGTAAATTTAAATCTGAATGTGTCCCACTCTTAAAGTTAACATAGTATCCCTTGAAAAATGCATCACACTGAATTGTGTCAATGGGACAGAAACAAGCACAAACAGTTAAAGGTGGCTTGATAAACGGCTACGGACAGTTGTACCATGGAGTGAGATAGTGGTACAAAAGACAGGACCAACTGTATTGGACGCACGACACATAAAATGCTCACAAACAGGTGTTTGTTGTAGCTTATTCAGCTATTTTTTGCATGCTACATATTGTATACTCACTGATTTTAGAAAGCCCTGTGTCATAACTCAATCTCTTTTAAGCATAGAGGTAGATTTCAATAAAGATACCGTAGGCCTGAGACCTCTGCTTCAAACACGCACACACACAAATACACACACACACACACACACAAACATACAGAGGCCTACAAACATTTTTAAAGTTCACAATATATCTGGGCACGTGTTAGTTAACAATACATGTCAACATTTCATTGGCCAAGCTACAGCGGTGTTCAAGCTGACAGCAGGTGGTGGTAAAAAACAGCCTCCTTTCATAGTCAAAGATGAGAAGTGAATTAGAAAGGAAGTTGTGAGACTTCGAGAAGGAAATGGGTTTTTGTTAGATGTGGCGTCAGTTCATGATTGAATGGGCATGGAATGGCAGCAGCCAGCAAAAGCCTGTGAGGGATCGAAGGAATGAAAACGAGTGTGTTAGCATTCAGTGCAACGTGCGATGCAACCGCAATGAAGTCTGATAAGATTAGATTTCTGTGAGCGTGAGACGCAAATAAGAAGCGAGCGGAGGTCTTCAAGCTCCGTTAAGCCATTGCTGCTATGCCATAAGAAGAAAATATGGCATCTAGAGCACAGGAAAAAATGACACCATTGTATTCCCGAGGACTGGCACAGAAATTAATAGAAATCTTATCAGTGTTCTGCGATGATGTGTTATGTCTCATGGGTGTTGAGCCCAAGTGCAGATTAAAGCTGACCAGGAACCAAAGCTTCAGCCAAAATAAGGAGGGTAGGACATGCATTTAAATAAAGATGCCACAAAGCAAAAGGATATTGTGAAAGTGCATGTTTCCCTTTCACTTTGCATAAAGCTGGCAACTGTGGCGTGATGCTAATGTAGGTATCTGGGTCACACCACTAGCTGTTTTTTTTCTTCTGTCTGTTTTCTTTCTTGTCTTTTATTAAATTACAAATCTGTCCCCAGATCTTTTGTATACTCGCTCATTAAAACTCATGCATGTTTAAAAGGCTGGCCAGCATGATTATTAGAGCTCGCTAATGCGTGGTGGCAAGTCAGGGCGAAGAGCAAGTGAGCGAGGCTTGGCGCGATGGAATATGTGCAAGCAGAGCCAAAAGCAGTGCTGAAGCATTCCCATTTTGTCGAGCATTTTACATCAGAACAATAGACCTAATACCTCAAATCTCTGGTTGCTGACTTTCTTCCCCTTCTTGTTCCACACAATCTTCGGCCGTGGATCTCCTGTAGCTTGGCAGATAAAGGATGCCACGCCTCCTTGCACACCAGTTTGGTCATTGGGGGTTCTTAAAAACTTTGGTGGTGCTGGAGAGAGACAGAAACAGAGAAAAGGATAACAAAAACAGTCAGTGAGCACGCTAAGCATTCCAGACACGGCAATTAATCTCTCTTATCAAGTTACACACTAGAAAGTAACAAAGTTGCAGATTTCAGCATGTGGCTGTTAAGAGGATTGTCTTTGGAGGTCAAGACAAGCGATTGTACTGACTTTACTGTGCAAGCGGAAACAAATGATCAGTGGCTGAGATCAGAAGTGAAACAACACAGGTCTTGGGTGTAGAATGTACAAAGCATTTTATCTTGACCCTGAAAGTCTTCGTAATTTTCTTTATAGGCGTTTACAATAATAAACCGGCTGACTTTTAGGAAGGTATAATAGGATAAAAGGACAGCTTTTTATAGGAATATAGGACTTGGTAAGGTTTTAAAGATATACTTAATTGTTTAGTTACATTCAAATTTAAATTTGTGCGTGAATGGCAGTTGAAAAAATTTTTTCTCCTTCAGCTATACACACTATCTACGTATATTAAGCACATTACAAAAATTTCAGCACGAGAATAATCCCAGAACAGTAGCGGGGAACAAGTAAATCAGACTTTTTTGTTGGTCCGAAAAAGAGAGTTTTTAAAAGTATAATTCCACACTAGGTGACGGTAGCAGTGTCTATACAAACGTCTGTTTTCCCCGTATACAGAACAAGGTGGAGGTCATTTCTGTAAAGCTCTGCTTTAGGGGAAGAAAATCAGTGTTTTAGTCTAAAACAAGTTGGAGAGAGAAAGATGCATTTACATATTAACTCTGCTTAATGAAGACGTACTGAAAAGGACTAGCAACTGTTGCAGTAAACTGTTGCCTATTTCACAGTAACAATCATTATTATTGTCACTATGTGAAATTGTCAAATGAATTCTGGGATATTCGGTCACAATACGTACATGCATACATGGTGGTCGTCACCATGCAAATGAGACATGTGGCTGATAAGGTCCTTGCAGTCATATTGTTGGCTATGTGAGCAATGTGTTGCTCCTACTCTAACTGGTGCCTTAATTTAATCACGTGTAAAGGTAATGTGGATAAAAATGCAAAACATTCAGTGGAGATGAGAGGACAGTGGAGTGGAACAGTGTTTGCTTTGTGTGGACGTGGCTTGGATGTTCCCATATATCATAGTCATTTTACAACCCTGTACAATGGCATTTTTTAGGCTCTAATCTCTACAGCAGGGGAGAGAGCTGCAACCCTTTTCACGTAGTAAGATTTAATATTTGACAGGTTGTAAATTAAAATGATTCCCTGATCAAATTCAGGCTTTGTTAGCAATTACAGTAATTCTCTATCTACCCCTCAATTCTAGCGTCTGAGTTCTATTTCACCCTTTTTCCCTTCAGGACAATTACATGCTGCTCACAGGTTGAAATTCATTACAACCATGTAAAAATCAAACCACGTGAAAATGATTAGTAATCAAAGGAATATGTCTCTCCCTCTCTGATGAGACTTTGATTGTGATATTTACATTCTAGGTTTATGATGATAATCTAGTCTCTTATAATTTCATCAATGATGTCATAGTGCTAAATCAGACCCCGGGTATTTTACTTTGAAGCTTTAGTACCAGTTTCAGTGAGAGGTGTTGCTCCATCTGTCCCCCTGCGGCGCAACTGTTTGCTTTTTATCAATCACTTCAGCAGGCCATTAGGGGCCACACTGCTGCAGTAATGCCAACCATCTGAATCACCTCATCTGTGTGTGTGAGAATGTGTGATTGTGCTTGTTCATGCGCCTGCCGGTGTGCAGACTGATTTTTCTTCCCTCACTGCACTGCCCTGCAGCAGCATTATGAGCAGAGAACAAATTAACCTGCAGGATTCGTGGAGAGGTGACATAAGATGTGTGGTCAGCAATCAAAAGGGTGAGCAGATAAACAGGCAAGCAGCTGGGCTTCCACTGGGCAAATGAGCATACGAAATCACCTGATTGCTTCATGACATGCATACAGTCTTGCAAGCGCACACGTGTTGGCAAACCCACACACACGTCTCAAAATCTCTCTTTCATTCGCTGGCTGGCAGTTCTGACAGCTGGGCAGCAGAGTTGACACTGTGCAATTTGTTCTCTGCAAAAAAAAAACCACCATTATATCTGCATTTGCACCTTATCTCGTCGGCTTTGACTTGGCTGGGGTGTGGTGCACATTGGCAAACAGCCAAGAGGGCGCTGATGGGTAATTGATATGCTGTTGGGGCTGTTTTCACTTCAGGGCCATCTATTACAGCTGGGTGCATCTGCCTATGCTGGCTGTGATGGACTGCTACGACACGTACAGGAGATCAGGCCCGGCGGTGAGAGGAAGTTGGTCAGGGGCGGGGGGAGTCATTGCACAATGGGGAGTGATTGAGGTGTAACATAAAGGTAATGGTGTTTTCACAGACATAACTGCTAATATCATCATCATACCCCCATTTTAGGTCTGCTGGTGACAAACATCCATTTTGGTACACTCCTTGCATTTACATTTAGTCTTTGGCAGATGCTTTTATCCAAAGCGACTTACAGGTGAGGTACAAGGCAAGCAAAAATCTAAGTCGAGGAGAAACACTTTAAAGCAAAGCACTATCAGAAGTGTGTCCGTTTCATGAGATGTAAGTGCAAGAAAAAAGTTTTTTAAATTAATAAATGTAAGTTAATTTTTTGGGAACATTAGGGTTCCTAAAACAATGTCACAACTAGCACCTTTACAGCAAACAAAAAGATATAGTCTCTGAATAACTGGTTATTCAGATATAGGTACGTTATATAGGTACGTTGCTTCTTCACTTGGCAGTTGGTTGCCCCGATGATTGTTAGTTTTCTGGTAAATGTACAGTATGATGAACGTGGGAAATGGATCATTGTTGTGTACACTTTGTTCTGCCTTAAATCATGCAAATTGAATCTACCTGAAATTACTACCTGTTCCCTGTGCTGCATGTTGGCATTTCCTTTGAGGGGTAACCATAATCTACATGTATTAATACCATGGCTAGGCACCTGTTAATCCACTGCTAAGCTGTCACCTCCAAACACATAAGAATGTAAAGCCTGTCACAAGCTAAAAGATGTACCATGGGCCTGTGCTTGCTCTCCCTTGAGGTCATTACGCCACTGGAAATGAACGAGCGCTTCATAGCATACCACCGCTCTATTTTTCATGCATCAACATGTTATTAATTTGATGGCTGACTGAAAAACCCTTTTCTGTTTTTAAAATCACCCATGTCCAC
The DNA here is from genome assembly GCA_900302695.1 of Helostoma temminkii. Lineage (NCBI taxonomy): Eukaryota > Metazoa > Chordata > Actinopteri > Anabantiformes > Helostomatidae > Helostoma > Helostoma temminkii. The sequence continues at coordinate 9,838 of OMLM01014284.1, read as the reverse complement.
AGGACCTAGGAGGCAGACTACTTCATGACTCAAGATATATAGTTTTTGATGGATAGAGAAGTGAACTTGAACAAAAAATTATTTACTACTGTATGTATATTATCCTATGGACAATACAAATTAAAAACAGAGAAAACATTAAGGGTCCGGAAGCAACTCAGAAGGAAGCCACAATAAATCTCCAAGTACACCTTTATGTATATCAAAGACAGATGTCTGACAGGAGCAGGGAAATAGCTGCTAACAACCAACATGCTACACTGCGTAAGTACAGCAACTGGAGTAACTGTGTCTGTGCTGAGATGGCACTTTTTTTAAAAAATTGGTGATATTGAACATAATGAATAACCTTGAAAAGGTTGATATTTTTGTATCCCAGATTAATGCTTACAGACACACCAAAGTGAAGTAGGTTTCTAAACGCAAAACTAATTAACAGTCAGAAAACACAGAACTAAACATAGAGCTGGGGTAGAGAGTCAATTTTGATAAACTGCAATGTAACACTATTGACCTTATACCTTTTGTTTTAGCATTTGTTGTGTTGATATAGCTATAAATGAAAAGCCTTTGCTCTGCCGGGTGTTGGGCGTAGTTTGAGCACCTGTTGCAGTGCAGTGAAGTGTATCTGTGCTGGGGGTTATAATATCATAATTTTCGTTCATCATGCTGAACTCATAAAATACTTGCGCATTGCAGATCTGGATTTACAAAAGTCTGTTTGATATCGGCTTAACTCATGGCCAAACACTACATTTAAATACTGTTCTCAAAGAGATGAGAGTCTGGGTTTCATTCATAATGGCCAAAACATTTCAAGCCATCAGGACTCTGCCATAGTGTGATCTGCCAAGCCATTAAAAAGCATGAATCAAAAAGCAGAGAGAAGAACATTAATAAACCGACTTTCAGCTAGAACTTCTGTGCACAGACACCAGTCCAAGAGGGCTCAGTTTTCACAATTATACTGACTGACATATTCAATTTCATTTGCATGAAAGGGGCCATTTCCTCTCTGAATCTTTAACTTGCTGGTGAGGTGGGGTTGTGAAGAGCGATAATTAATCCTAACACACTGGGTGGCAGGCTGCAATACCCTGCTCCATTTTGGACATAGGGATGGAAGAAAAGAGCATTTAAAGATGCCATTAACCTCATTTGACTTCTTTAAGCCGCAGCATATCAGTTGTTTGATATTGATGAATTGTTACAATGGCAGCAAGTGGCACAAATTGGACAGAGAGGGGTGAAAAGGGCTAATGTTAGGAGAGGGCAAAACTGACACACAGAGTATATGTGCCTGAGACATCTGACCTTATGTAATTCTTCTAAGTGTTCTGGAAGTCTATTGTTGCAATGTCATTATAATAGTATTTAAATTGAGGTGCAAAACCATTGTTTTATTGGTTATCGTGAAGGCTATTGTATTTGTGTGGTTTAAAAAGCAGCAACGTCTTTATGGATTAGTTAAATATCTACACAATATTCAGAAACATCTGACCCATTCCAAAAAAAAAACAACAACACAATAATAATGCAGACACATAAACATAGGAATAAACAACATTACAAAATATAGGGAAAAAAAGAGGGGGAGGACAAACCATACATACTAATCAATGGAACAAACAAGTATAAACCACTTTCTTGGGGCACTACACAGCTCTCTATCTGCAGAATTATGATAAAAATTTGTCTTTTGTCATGTCGAAGAAACAAACTCCACATTGTGTGCACTCACAAAGGGTCTAGTCTGAAAGAAAAGGAGCTGGAGCTTAATTAGAAGTGTTGGCTGATTTGCATTGCATGTTCATTGGTAATCTTGCCTAAAATGGAAACTGAAATTCTTATTGCAATTAGTGATTACTTGAAAAGGGATATGGCCCTGAATGATTGTTAATTACTGGATCAGGAATAGTACATTAATTCACTGCAGAGGTTTTAATGCAGTGAAATGATGGGGCCCCACTCTTCCATCAATATTGTGCTGCTTGTCACACATAATGAAGTTCATAATACAAGCCTTCTCCCACACTACTCCCCCTTTCCCAACCTCTTAAATGTGCTCTCTAAGCAAAATTTATAAGTCATTATGTAAAACTAATTCAATACAATATACAAGAATACAGCTTAATGACACATTAATATTGAGACTGTATATGGATGCTAGGGCTGCAGGTCTGCTTTATGATAGGGCCAGGGTCTCTTATTCTGCTCACAAGATGCTAAGAGTCTCCGGTGAATAAATAAATGCATATCATCATTTAGGCAATGGCTTCAGAGGCAGAAAAACTACAGCATGCATTCTAATACACAATTCACCAGTGTACTCTTCTTGCCAAATATTCCTCCCAATGACTAAGGTTGCAAAAATCATATTCCAACGGGACTAACCCCCGTCAATGTGTTTAATCATTTTCACTAACACTACTATGCAAGGTCTGAGCTTCTGGCTACAGCCCTGCAGGAGTCAGGGCACTTTTGCATAGACAATAGCAACAGCTTCAAAAAGAATGGTTAATGCTCTTGTCCCACATTCAGTGCACTGACAGATTCTCTGACAAGATGGGAGATAGGGAGGAAATCATGCACAGACACATTCTCTTGGGTGTTCTTGCTGGATGGGTGGAACGTTGCAAATGGGAGAAGGGCATTAATAAATTCAGGGGTGTGGGACAATAGAACTTTCTTGAAGGTTCCATTAAATAAATATAAAGTGCTTTTTATGGAATAGTGTTGAGCTACTTAGCCCGTGTTTCATGGGATAAGATAGGAGCTGAAAGGCTCCTTTATTCGGTTATCGCTGTAGATTCATAAAGGCAAAAACCTTTCAAGTCTGCAATGACAGTTACATCAGCGATGCAGTCTCTTATGTGGTATATTGCAGTGTTTACAAAGGTAAAGTTGTACCTGCTTCTGTCTAAGTGTCTGTCTCTCCACCAGACACATAAACACACGTGTGCTACCACTAGCTCCCATGGGACACATTAGTGAGGTAGGGGTTTCCAGTTTGTCACTTAATAAAACAGCACACTCAAACCGAGTCGTTCAATTGGGCCCCAATGCTTTAAAAGATGGAATGGAATCACTGCTGTGGCAAATCAGACGCGTGAAAGCCTACCTCCCTTAGTGGTGGAAACCAAACAGAAGGAACATATAAATATTGAATTGCATCACCATTGGTGTGAGACCATCCACATGAGGGGAAAAATCTGAGGTTAACTGAACTGGAAAATGCTAGACCTTCCTTTTTGAAATTCTGAACATCTGGGCTGAGGTTGTCAGATGCATATGCAAAATGATACAGAGGCTTCACTTTCAATAACATTTCATTTTCATCTCTCCTCATTCATTAATTTGTTCATTTGTATATGAATACACAAATCTGAAGCCAATTTGTGCGTGACCATTTGAGGAAAACAGCAGTTGAGCAAGAAGTATGAAATTTGGATTTGTTTGTCTTGTTTGTTTTTCCTCTGATGTCTGGGGGAAAAAAAAGAAAGAACACAGATAAGTAATTCTAATTGTGCGGGCTTACTCTGTTTGGTAGTCAGCGCAGTCTATTTGCAAAAAGTTAATTATCTGATAGGATAGACAGTGGCAGCCACTAACATAGAAAGCCATTCGTTTGTTCTGTTATCCACTAGGCAATGGAACAATTCATTAAATGGCAGTGCCACACCAAAATGGCCAATGGTTCTCATGCTAAGGGCTGTACAGACTTGAAAAGATGTTAAAAATGGTAAAAGCGATAAACATCCTTTGGCCACGTCAGCTTCCTGCCAATGTAACGATTTGTAGATAGTAAGAGAACATGATTGTGTAGGATTCTGATGCTTCTACTACACGTGATGTACATTTGATGTGAGCGTGATATGAAATTATTGCCATGACAGCACATGCAGATGGCATCTTTAAAGCAGCTGGCAACCCCACTATAGCAGGAATCAAAAGATACAGATGAGAAAAGTGAAATGGTAAATTATACAAGCAACACATTCAGCTAGCTTTGCTCAAGAGAATTACACTATACTTGTGCCTGTCCTATTTTTTTATAGCATAAAGTTGACATAATTGTCTTTGCACTCAACCACAGAGCGGAAAAGCTTGCCTCATATCTGTCTCTGTAGGAGCGGAGATGGATTATGTAGCAAATCATTCCAGGGTTTCAACATTGTATATTTAAACAGACTCTAATTTTATGGATAAGCAGTGCCAAGCCATTTCCAACGGATGCCAGCTGTGAGGTCATGAGAAGTGACACATTCAGTGACACATTCCCTGCACCGTGTTTTCTTAAGCATCTACAGGAAAACAAACTTATGTCCCACCACTCTTGCTAGATGACAACTGGCTTCCTTTTAGGGGCTCACATTTCCTGTAAATGGTCCTAAGTTCAGGAAACCAGGTTTCACCCAGCTTTGTGGGGAAAAGTAAAGAATGGGAATTTAATTCAAAACTTTCTGTGTCTACTGTACATCCAATATTATGTTCTACCAGTTTTCACATTCTAAAAACCATTCCCTAATCTGTTGGGGTAAATATATTATGAACATATGAAACTCCAATTAAAAATGCTTTTTCCAAGAAACCCAATAAGAGAAAAATCTGCTGACGAACTGTGTTCCATAGCCATAGCCATGTCTAATATGAAACCACAAACTGTGATCATTCAAGGATCAACATGACCAGTCACAGCCCCTAAGTTTCGACAGCAATGAGTACAGTGGCATAGATACAGTGTGCCCAGACTACAGACTTCTTTTATCATCCGTGTTTCTATCTAATCTTGCTGTTCAACATCCAGTTTTTAGACAATAGCTTTGTTAAACTTGTGTTGGGGCACTTACAGCACTTGGTTACGGTCAGAAAAGGATTGTGGTCTGGCTTAATAGAGGAAAAAAATACATTCACTCGACATAATGTGTTTATGAAATTTCAAACAAACATGCAATTTTCTTTAAACTCCACCAACATGCTTTTCTGCTCAAAGTTCTGGACTCTGGAATTGAACTTGACGGTCCTGCACATAATTCACCCCAACCACCACCTTGCGACTCGCTTTCCAATAATAAATCGTTGTTCATTCAAAAAAGTATCTTCTATTAACTTTTTAGTTTAAAAATATAGCAGCAAAGCTACTGAATTTTAATTCTGTTGTCCCAATTAATTATATTTAAATAATGAATTATAGTCTTTTCATTACATTTTTAATTAGTTTGTTTTCAATCAAATGAGTGACATGCAATAGTGTGGGATGACACAGTAACTGTATATTAGTGGGTTGTTTTTGTCAGCTACACATTATTAATATGTCTCCAACTAAACCACATGTAGTAAATCTAAGTTGAGGTCTTTGAATTCTTAATTGTGATCCCCTGAAGACAACAGTTCAGCTTGTGTGTGTGGCCACGTCTTTGAAGAGCTACAGATGGGAACAAATGAGAGTGGGTGGTATCAGGGTCAGACTGGTGGATGGGAGTTTTCTTTTGGAAACAAGCAGCGCAATGTCACCCCAGAAGCAAAAAAACAACAACCCCCAGGAGACATAATTAAAATAATCCAGTGAAATTAAGTGCTTCGTATCGCGTTTGAAAGACTCTTTCTTGATGTGTGTCGGGATGAATCATCAGATGTGTACAAGCATAAAAAAGGAGTGTATGTGTGTTTACATGTGAGCCACATTTTAAGGTGTATTGATCTTAATTATATTCATCAACATGTTGGAAAAGAAAATGTACCATGATATCACCCAGCTGGTTACAAAACCTTTTTACTCTTTACAAAATAGCCCAGATTTCCCATTGAAATCCTGCTTTTATCCGGTGATTAGCCAAAATACAACTTCTTCAACCTTGGAAATGTTGGCGTCATTCATGTTCACGTGATCAAAATGAATATGAAAAGTGCAGTCAAATACATAAAGCTGAGGGTGGTTAAAAATCTATCAAAACAAGTAAAGAAAATCACAGCTTGTTAAACAGCAGTTTAAAAAGCAACAACAGCGATGATGGCTTTATTAGAATCCCAACTGTAATTAAATATGCTATATACTACATGTTACCAATAGTCTTTGAGACATTTAATGAAATATGGTCTTATATTTTCCAAGACCAGATGACAAAAGCGGTAGATTTCTAAACATGTGATGCCTCCTTAGGGTACACGACTATTGGGGACCGGAGATGTGGCCTTTGGACTGATGGAGTTGGTTACGCTTCTCTTGTTAGTCCTTTTCACCCTTGGCCAAACTGAGCCTCAGTTGACAGAGTCAGAGGGTACACAAAGGCACAGGGCTCAAGTGCAAATGTTTGCCAGCAGTAATGGGCTCTAGTCGCTCGGCAAGTGAAAATGTTGGTACTTGTGTGTGTTATGTGCATGTTCTTATGTGAAATATGAATAGAAATATTGTACGGACAGTATATTATTAATTGTGGGTCTAGAAAACGTTTCGGAAGAGATATTATACTCATCATTACTCAGCTGGTTGAAAAATTCCTTTTTCACAGTTATCTGGATTATTTCAAAAGCACAGCTGTGAGTAATGGCTGGGGCTATTGGCTTTTAATGTGGAGTAGTGAAACAGCAAGGGAGAGAAAGTAAAAAGCCAATGACATTGTCACAAAATGCCAAAAGGAACTACGCTTTTCACTAAGTAATGATTTCATCCTTTTTCTAATATAGATTAAAGGTTAAATGGTAAGTTGGCACACTGACTCAACAAAATTGTTTACTTCATGAATATTTTAGCAAATCTAGTGCACTTAAGCATATAAAGTGAATGATAACAGACTGATTTTTTTTTAACCTGAAGAGAATCAAACCAGGGAAAGCTTGTTTGTTACACTGCTGAGCCCATTTGAACAAATACATGTTCTTTGCATTAGCTGTGAATGTGTAGAATTAAAATATAAGACCAGATGAGGATATAAGGTACCTTTTTCAGTAATATGTTTCTGTAATTCTGTAGTTTTCTGTAATTTCTGTGACCCTATCTATGATTAATGTTTATTAACCATCTGTTAATACATAAAGGGCCGGATTTACTAAGTACTAAATTGCAAATTAAAGCTTGAAAATAGTGAAAAATTGCCTGATTGACCAAACATGCCAAAAGACTAGAGGAGATTGTATTTAAATTAGGATTTAACATGTTTCACCGGTGCCTCTCATTGTTGAGCTACAGCAACAAAATCTCAGTATTACAATTAGGGACTTCATGTGGAAAGATAGCTCCTATAAGTTTTAGAAAAAAATCAGCGTCTGGATAAGTCACTTTGTCCTCAGACCAGACTCGGCAGATCATACTGGGGGCATAACAAGCACATGTACATATTTGTACACATCCACTCTTGCATCGGGTGAATTAAGATTATAAAGGTGCACACAAACACAAACCTCCTAAAAATGTGTCCTTTTTATACTTCTGTGATGTGCCAAATGTTAAGGCATGATGATGAGCTTAATAAAAGTTCAAATGCTCAACTTTTGGTTGAAGGGGCACAGCAACTCATTTAACCCCTGCAACGCTCAATATCAATATATATTGATCCAAAATTAGACCATTAGACAGATGGTATGTTTGTACTTTTTCTAATCATTGCAAATATATTATCACAAGTGGTAAACACAAATTTTGGACCCATTCTTGAATTACTTTTTTATATCTTTTAGGCAAGTACTTGCACTTTTACTTGTTGTTATTGAAGGATTTTACCATGGAAATAATGGTTATTATTTAACTTGCGGGGACTCAACAGCCTACATTTGTGTAATGTACCAGTAAATCGAGATCTCTTCTGTGTGTTTTTGGAGCTGATATTTTCACTCCGCAGTGTGTAAGGCCAGTCTGCTATCATTAATCATACCACAGGTGCAGGAGCATTGTCAGAACCCATACGTCCCTTTGCTTTTTCAACCTGGGAGGAAAGTGGAATGGTAAAGGTAAAGTAAGGTCTAAAAACATGCCTAAAACACAATTTCCCTTTCTTTTCTCCATCGCACTGAATTTGTCAGGAGGGGGAACCAAGTCCAGATTAATTAGGTTCCATTTTGTGGTCATCTTCGTTTCTTACTTCTTCCACGACTCTTTTCTTCTTCTTCTTTGTCTTGCCTACAGTCTTTACAGCCGTCCCGGCACCATTTATCACTTTGCCATCTCGACAGTGCCTTCTCCCTTCCTTGCTGGGAAGCCATTAGAGCATCTCTGCATCGTGGCAGCCAGACTGCATTCTGGTCCCCACTTGCGACATTTATCATCTTTTGTCCTAACTTTTTATATGCCCCTGCCCTGTGTGAAGCCCTATCTGCAATGTCCACTATAATGAAACGCTGGGAGGTGAAGCTCAAATAAATAACCTAATTAAACCCAGCAAACAGGGACAAAGGAGAAAAATGCAAGAAAGGCCTTTGCGAGAATGCCAGAGGAGGAACACTCACAGATGGCAGTGAGGAAGTCGAAGCAGTGATGTGGCACAAAGCCCATACCACCTTCTCATCTCTGTATTTATAGTACTCCTAGCGGTGCTGTTGTTCAGTCCAAAGATGTCCTCTTTACGTGATTTGGAACAACATGGTATGACAGTGTATCCTTATCCTGTCAAAGCACTGATTATACATCAAGGAATGAGCAATGCAAGACAGGAAATGCTCTTGTAGGAAGAAAATACCTTTGTGACAAGGCTCAAACATTGAATAATGGGTCTTCAAAGAAAATCTATTCTTCCTTCTCACTCCCTTTCACTGCTTTCTGGTTTTTAGGCAAAAGTTGAGTCAACTTTGATTGGTCTCATTAGGGACAACATGAAGAATGCCAAGTGTGATAATTATCGGCGCACCGCTGCAAACGGTATCGAGTCAATATAGCAAAATGTCAGGAGGGAATTAGTGGGCAATTATTAATCCATATCAAGCTGGGCTGGACAATTTAATTATCACCTAATCAATATTTCCAGATCTTTTACAGATGTAGAGCAGCAGTAGCTGGGTTTTCTGAAAAGCCCTGTGAAGAGGAGGTGGGGCAGCTGGAAAAGTAACAAAGTACTGTGGTAGTACCTATGTTCAAAATGAGAAACATTCCTCTCCAGCAGCCTTTTTTTTTCTTTATCATAGGGGAGCAGAAGTTTTAGTGTCACCGTGCGGCCACTTTCACTTTGGCTCAAGCACAAACGTTTTTTTTTCCTCTTGTTGTAAAGCTATTACAACAAGTGACCTTGATTAAAGATAAGACTCTGTCTGTCAGCCCAGTGCTACTTTGACAATTACTAGCAAAGTTCGATCAGCCCATGCATGATGCAGGAATAATGCTATTAATCATAAAAAAGTTGTGGTTATTTGTTTAGCTCTTATTAATAAATTAGCTGTAATATTTTCTCATTACCAGTGATATTGCTTACGTTCTGTTGGTAGTCTCTGTTCTCAATGCAGCCTCAACAATTACTCTCATTGTACCTGAAACAAACTATCTCAAATAATGTCAGTCAAGCCTTTGTGCCAGTGATGAAACAAAATGAATGCTGCGTAACAGGCCCTTGTGGATTTCAAAGACGCCACACAATGAGGCAGGGCAAAACAAAAGTGGCTGTCTTCCATGAGATAGCAGTCATCTTGAGATAAGAATACCCTCTCATGGTTCTGTTTTGCTTTTTTGTTTGCTTTTATTGTGACTCCATCTTTCTGAATCGCTTTAGTCACTATGCAACCAATTGATTACTACTAAGTTGCCTGGACCTGGGTTATTATTGCCTTACTGTCTGTTGCAGTCAATTACAATTTTAACAAAAGGTTGTGTATTCAGCTCACTTTGTCTTACACAATATTTTTCTAATGTATTTTTTAT
>OMLM01014282.1:0-21365 GCA_900302695.1 Helostoma temminkii | reverse complement strand
GGGACCGCACACCCGCCGCTGTGCAGCAGACCAGAGTAGTCGATGAGCGATGACTTGAAGGGGAGGTAATCGAGCCGGAACCCATGATTCCTCTAAAGGGTATCAGGGCGATGAGTATTCATCTTTTGGTGCATTAATCAGAACAGGGACACTTTTTTATTTATTTTTTTATTACAATTTTGTATTCTCTCAAGTTCTGCAGAAACACATCCTCCTGCTACCAAAACAAAGCCTGCATTTCGGCAGTAACGCCACATGACGTTAGATGGCGCCATAGTGCCGCTTGCAGAACTTCTCAAACACATTTGGAGCTTCTCATGTTTACACACAGATGATCAAATGATAAGCGTTAAAAGTCACTGTTCAGCTGGTCCCTATTTTTAATTGACAGAACAATATAATAGCTGGCTGATGGTTTGAAGCAAAAATGCCAAAAGTAAATGAAATTCAGCCTCTAAAATGTAAATATTTGTTGCGCTTGTTCTATTTAAAACTAACCAACCAATAAGATAAAGGCTAGATTAGGTCAGATAATCACATAGGTACAACATAGGTTGCAAAAAGCATCTGAGGAGTCACAACCTAACGATAAATAATGGCAGAAGATAAAAACTTAAAAGCTCAGCATTGAGTTGATGTTCAAAAGGCACTCCTCGATGTCCTGTCTCAAACCCAAACATGGCCATGTCTTTTTTTTTAATTTTTTTTACCCAAATTCAAGTTACCATGGTCCATATCTGATGCAAATGTGGATACCAGCTCTCAGCCCAAACCAACCCAAATTCACAAACACAAAAGCTAGATCAGGCAGCCTTTGCTGGGCCAGTGCTGGATTGGCCAGTTTCAGGCGGCTACCTGGGGTTGTTATTATCTATGTAGTTTTTCAGAAATTCTGTGATGTTCGCTGTTTTCCTTGTTATTTTAATAAAGTTATTCTAATAAAACAAGAGGAAAATCATTATTATTATTTTGGACAATAAAAAGTATGAAAACATTTATCAAGGTTTCAGTGATTTCTGTTAGAACATTGATGGCATCAGTTTGGTTCAGTTTAACCAACACAACGATTCAGCTGTTGTGAGTGTTGAGTCGAACAACAGCTGACACTTATCAGTGTATTATTCAATGCAATTGTAATTAATCAGTCTTGAGGACTGCCTGTTGTGCAGATCAAACTTGTGACCTTTGGGTGACTAGTCCACGAGGATGGCACACGGTTGATCTTACTACATTTATCTGGCACTGCTTGACTTGCTAATTTGGATCTTGTTAATCCAAACAGATCAGCATGTGACATGCCTGGAGACTAAAGGTTAGGTAATCAGTGCAATAGAACTGAATAATTTGCCACAAAACAACAACAAAACATTAATCACTGCAAATTAAAAACACAATATATTGTGAAAAGGTCAGACACTATGGCACACTTTGTTTTTTTTACCAGTTTAACAAAACTAGTGGAAGTGATTAGTGATTTATGCTTATTCAGACTTTGAACGAACAGTGCAGTGGATGATTTCCTCACACTGGACTCTGTGTGACCTTCACAAGCTCTTCCTTCAATCCCCCCACCAGCCTGTCTTCACCTTCATGGACACACGTGCAATGGGAGGTATTAGCAGCTTTTACCCAGTCAGGGGCAGTTGGTAATTGTCACACTGTCTGGTAACTGCAATATAGTGACACAGCTCTCACCACCTGATGCAATTATCATCATCGCTAACATACCAAAATGGAGTATTATTATTAGATTACTAGTTTGCATGCGAGTTTGCAGCATTCCAATAATATCTATTATATATCTTATGAATATTATGCATCAGGAAACTCAACAAGCACAAACACTGATGCGTCGTGTGCCCTGAAATCTGTGGTAGATTTCCAGAGCCTGCTGTGCTGTAAAAGTGCTCTCTTAAGACTTTATGCTCTTATACCTCATGCTGTCAGCAGGTCTCTATTAGGCCTCAATCCCTATTACGCCAAGACTTCTCAAATCAGATTATGCATGCTGCCTGCAAATTAGAAATAGCCCAAGCCACCTGTGTTATCAGTTTGAAGCAGTGAGGTTTTTACTAATATCAGAAACTCATGGCAGATGACAAAGCACAACATTTTGTTTTCTTAATTTTTGTTGAGATCTTTTATAAGATAAGCCTCAAATACACACATATCAATTAAATAAATTACATTAATGTTTGGGAAAACATAACTCAAACTACTTTTGGAATCTCATAATAAGAATAAATATTCTCTAGTCTTGTTCTACGGTTCCTCTGTTTTTCCTTTGTTTGTTACCTCATCTTAATGTGCTGATGAAGTGTGTGCAAAGATTAGGCAAATTGGCTGGGATGTTGTGTGTCCCAAAATAGCTCTGGAGCACTGCTGAGAAGCTTTGAGCAGCGCTCGGAGGAATGCTCACTTTCTGTGGTTTTAGCCATTATATTAAAGAGGAAATGTGAGGAATACGGTAAGCATTGCTCATTACATTTCCATCGTGATGTTTGTTTGCCAGTCATTTACTTTGGCAGGGTGTCATTTGTCTGACACTTTATTATTTTTCAGGTGTATGTGTCAGCACCTAGGCAGACAGTGTGTGACTTGTTCACAGTGTGTTGGGGGTTATTCATTTTACTACAACAAATTAAAGTTTGTCAAAACTGGTTATATTCTGTTTACTGTTGACAGGCTGAAAAATATAAGAAAATATTTTTTATTTCAGTGATTGATTTTCAAAAATGCTGTATTGATTTGTGGCAAAAACAGAAAAACACAAATTTTTAAAAACTCATATAACAATGGTGGCGTATTCTTTATACTATCACAGTTTTCTGAAGGTTAGATTTTACAGTATTGCAGTATATCAAATCATAACCACTGTATCGTGATACCTATCTTAATGTCAACTATACCTTTACATAATTACATTAATATAAATCGCTACTCTCTCACTAACTAATTAGCTAATGCAGTTTAATACAACAATTCTGTGATAAGTCCTATAAAAAAATATATAATGCGTGGTCATTATGGCAGATTGTCTTGTGCTACTCTGACAGGTCTGTATTTGCTTATTTCATTGTCAGTTATAACCAGGAAAAATGTGACCTGTTTAGTTTCACTTTGTGTAAATACATGAATGGATTAAGGCAGTGTGTTTCCAAGTAGTTTTCTAGGCAGCTAATTCAGGATGAGAATGTGGAAGTGCGTCTTTTTATAAATGCTGACTGCATCGAAACAGAGAGAAAATGTACAGACTGCCAAACGGTCAAATTATAAGCCAGATGTAGTTTGTGTTTGGGGATAAACAAATTAATAAAATAAAAGTTATACTGCATCCATTTTTTTCAGCGACATGTTCACCCACGCAGACTCGAGTGGTGGCAATTAGTTGTTTCCCAGGGGCATAAGTCAGTTCCAACAAAGCTTCAAGGTAAGTGTGGAGTCACATTTTGATTAAACTTAACCAAACTAAACTGAAGTAATAACTCTTTCTCTCTTCCCATTCTTTCTAGCACCACCTCACAATATGAGCAACACACCTGTCCAGGAGCCACCTGCTCAGGAGCCACCTGCTCAGAGACTGTCCTCTGGCAGTTCACCTCAGACATTGCCCTCCCGGCCCTTACAGCCCTTTTCCGATCCCTCGGCTTCTAAAAGAGTTTGTTTCTACAAAAGCGGTGACCATAAATTCAGCGGGCATCGCATGGTCATCAATGCCCGCACCTTTAAAACATTTGACGCTCTACTAGATGCTCTGTCTAAGAAAGTGCCTCTGCCATTTGGAGTGAGGACCATCACCACACCTCGTGGGACCCACCTTGTTAGGGGTTTAGATGACTTGCATGATGGGGGATCTTATGTTTGCTCTGATCAGAGACGTGTGAAGCCATTAAATCTGGATGAGGTGAACCGGCGTCAGGTACCGTGGAATACCACCAGACCTCTCAGTGCACGGAAGCGACGGAGGCATCAGGGACTCCAGTTTGGCAGAGGGAATGATGTCAACAACAGGCCATCAAAGATCACTGAAAGGGTGGCAGTGAGGACACCAAAGAGACTTGTGGTTATCAAAAACAGGGATCCCAGTGTTAAACGCACAATTGTGCTGCAGAGAAGAACAGCACCAACATTTGATGCTTTGCTGGATTACCTTTCCCAAGTTCTACAGTTCCCAGTGCTGAAACTCTACTCTACAGATGGCAGGAGGGTGAGTGTTTGGTCACTATTTAAACATTAGAGGAACAAAACGTACCGAACAGTGTCATCATAAACTCTCAGCAAGAAAACAAATGAACACTTAGGAACTAGGCATTGTTTTTGTAGGTTATCAATTAGTACCATTGCGTGAGAATCCACTGAACCACTGATGTCCTTGAATATACCCTGTACTTAAGGATAGGCTGTATTAAGCCTGTTAGGGTTTAATATTATTTATGTCTGGGTTACACAAACAGAATAGTGTCTTTAAAGGTGAGGCTGAAAAAGGAGAGACACAAATACAGTGTTTGTGCATCATTTCTTCTTTTAGATTGTAACTGTTTTCTACATTGACCTTTCATTCTGAATCTTCTAAACACCACTTGGCAAAAGATTGTATTGTATCACATGATCCTAGATAGTAAATACTAGATATAGGTTATGTGCATATTTGCTCAGCAGTTAGCATATGTTTTAGAAGATTCCAGGAAGTGCTAAGAGGTGTTATCAAAATCTCTACCCCCCAGTGAGTTATCACTGTAATCCCACGTCCTTTAACAACAACAACAACAACAAGCTCCCCGTTAAAGGTCATAAGTCTAAAGAACCTTCGAATATCTTACTCATCTTACTTCTCTAAAACTGACTTTATGATTTGTTATATCCATTTCAAGAATAACATGGAATAAAGAAATGACAATATCTGTTTGTGCAACTTGCAAGTAATACTGCATACTTTTAAAGGAAAAGCTCAGTTATCATGTGGGTTGTCCTGTTTAAGTTGTTTAATATACAATATGTGGTCAATTTAAACTAATTACTGTAGGATATCTGATGCCACAGTTAAATAAATAATTACCTTTTTTGACATTAACACTGTTATGTCTTGTTTCTCCTCTTGTCTCAGGTCGACGGCCTTGCTGCACTTATATTGTGCTCTGGGGTCATTGTGGCAGCAGGCAACGAGCCATTCAGACCAAGCAATGACAGTTTTAACAGAACAGGTCAAGTGGCACAGGCCATGTACATGGAAACTGTGGAGCCATCTATGTTGCAGCCCAGAGATCGTACGTGTTATGTGCAAGTGGTAACAAATTATATGTGTAAATTGTAAAGCATGTCATGTGTCAATTATCATGAAAAGGTTCATCTGGTATTTTTAGAGCACCAACGTCAGTAATAGTAAAGGCTAGGAACTGTTTCTGCAATAAAAATCAGTTGTAGATAATATTGGTTAATCTTCCCTGGTTCCAATGCAGTGTAGCTGAACCTTTAGAGGAGTGGTTCCACTTTTGGGGAAATTTTTTTTTTTCTTTTTTGTATGGGGTTATCACTGTCTTCAATACCACTTGCATGTATGTGAACTAAGTACAGTAGAAGGCTTTTCTAAAATCTCGAGATCAGCTGGGTAATTTCTGTTTGTTGAATTTGGACAGAACCAGGAAAAACAATTTCCCCCAGTTTCAAGTAATTAGCTGCTGACTATAGTTTAGTTTGTAGGAGACCGATATGACTCTCATCTAACTCTTGAAAGCAAATAAGGAAAATATGTCAAACTATCCCTTTAAATATTTCTGACTAATGTGAACTCTACTTTATGTTTGATTTAAAATGTGTTTTTCTCTCTCTTTTCCCACCTGTATTTTTTTTTTATTATATACCTCCACCAAAGAGAAGAACAAATCTTTCTCAAGTGGAAGAGGCTCGAGGAACTTCTCCTTATCATCAGAGCGATACATTGTCAACCAGATAAACAAGTCTCAAAATGAAAGCATAAACAGCCACATGTATCAGCACAATGGATCATTTGAAACTGAGGCCAACCCGCCTCACACATGTGAAACTCAGAGGGCAGATGCTGAGCATCACACTTGCATTTTACCTCAGGACGATGACATTGAAAAGTCTTTCCGCGTGAATCAAGATGGTAGCATGACAGTAGAAATGAAAGTGCGTCTGACCATCAAAGAGGAGGAAATGCTCCACTGGACTACCACACTCAGCCGCTCCAGCCTTAGCAAGGGGACAATTTGTCCCTCAATTACTCAGTCGGGCAACAGCTCACCCAACTCAAACAACACTATTGCCAAAGATTCCTCTAGCATCAGTGAGGATGAAGCTAAGGAGGAGAACCGCTCCGCCGGAGCTGAAAAGGGCATCAGTTTTATTGATGAGCGAGTGTGTGAGGGCTACACTTCAACTGCCTCAGGAAAAAGAAAAACTAGTTTTAAACGTACGCCTACACCAGGTCCGAGATATGTTAAAAAGAAGGCATCAGTTGAGAGTGTGAAGATGGTGACAGAGTCAGGCGTTCATGAGAACACTTTGGGACATTATTCATATATAGAGAGGACGGCGGATGGTGAGTCAACGGATGCATACTGTGTGATCAGACACAACAGCAGCAGCAACCGGCCAATCCCCAAACCACGGAAAACGGCATCTGCCGGAGCAAGCAACAAAGGCTCCAACTCCTCCATCAAGTCGTCAGGAGTAGCTGAAGTCCTTCAGATACAGAATAATGGGATGGAGGTTACAGAAACTGTGATGCATATTTATGAGAGTCAAGGCTGTTACGACAACTATTTTGCAAATGAAGAATATAGCACAGATGGCGTACCTTTGCACGATTCCCCTGTGGTGCCAGATAGCAAACTGTCCACTGCTTCCGGGCTATGTTCATCCAGCAATGACATTGATTTTAGCTGGCAGCCACTCACTGCTGACTCACTACAAAGACAAAAAGAGGAGATGTTATCACTATCTTCAGAGCCGATATCTTCCAGTCATAAGGTTATAAACGATCTGTCTTCAGTGACTGAGAATGAGGCTCACACAGCCACAAACTCCCAAATGGACAAGACAGTAAAAAAGGACAAGACTCCTAAAAGTGAGAAGAATAAAAACATGGCTAAGCCTAACAGGAATCACAAGAGTTCAACAAGCAGCTCAGATAAAAAACAAAAGAAAAGCATAAGCCCTTCAAAAAATAGCAAACATTCATCTACTGACAAGCAAAGCAGCAATGCCAGTATGGGGAAGAAAAGCATGAGTTCATCTGACAGTGCTAAAAATGGCCAAAGAAGTAAAGGAGGAGAAAAGAAACCAGAAAAGCCTCAATCTAAGAACTCAATTAAAGATGAAAAGAGACCCAGAAATGACCCATCCTTATTAGTTAGTACAGAAAATATCCCACCAAAGAGACAAAGCACAATTAAAACAGCTGCTAAAGACAATGGTCATAATATAAACACTCCAGTTGTAAGACCTCAAATGAAAAAGAACATGTCAGACATTTTACAACCTAAAAAAATACCTTTGCCTCTTAAAAAGACAGTTAGCAAACCTACATCCATGACTGAAAATGGAGCACCATCACCTAAACAAACTCTAGACTTAAATGAAAGTGTTTCAATGCCTTCTCTGAACCCTACACCCTCCGAAATCCACCAGTATGTCGAGAACTGGTTAGAGAAAATCAGCCCAGAACAGGAGCCATACACAGAGGAGACAATCCCGGACGAATCAGAACCTCGGACAAAGGTTGTGTTTCAGATAGGCGGCGATTCTGAAATAGATGAAAACAGTGAAAGTCAGACTAATCTAGATGAATGTTTCTCACCACCTGGTGACGCTCTCAAGAAATCGGCATCTTGTTTATCAGTACCTCTTTGTCGTGAGGGGCCAGCCACGTCTTTGCTGCATAGTGAACCGAAATCTAGAGGTTTGTGCGTCTCAATGCCAAGTGTCAGAGTAGATCCTGTACTTCAGGAGAACAGACTGAGGCCACATAAATCTGCAGAGGGTATCGGTCCAGCTGACAATGATTTATCTCCATCCAACAAGTTAAAACCTGTCCTGCGGCAACTTTGTTCATCGATTCAGTGCATCAGAAGAGTGTCTGACACCAATGAAGCATCCAGTCTTGGGAAATCCAACAGCCTTCCTGATTTCTCAACACAGGTTGCTTTAGTGTTTGGCTCATCATGTAAAGCCTTCCTGTCATTCTTGTCGGTGATGACTCTGAGAGATAACCTAACGGGATTTACGACAGGAGACGATCACCAATCGAGAAATAGCTCCGAGGCCATGTTAATGATGGAATCCCTGCAGAAAATTTCTGCCATTGAGGATGAGGAAGAGCAGAGAGCAAGCCTGACGGATCTTCAAAGCAGAGCGTCTTCTCAGTTTAGAGAGCGATGGAAGGATTTCCTGATTTTGAGGGAAAGGCTTGAAAGCGAACCCCTCTCTCCCAGGGTTTCAGAAACTGAGTTTGCCCTGGATGTTGTCTCAGAAGGTGGTGATGCGTTTGAAGATCAGCATTTGGGCATTAATGAGCTGATGGATGAGCTGAATATGCCAGAAGACCTCAGAGCTGAGATTTCTTCAACAATGCAGCATGCTAGAACTTTTTATCCTGTGGAGGAGAGCACTGTTGTAGAAACTGAAAGAAACCAGTCGGAGTCAGAGGAAGAACTGGAGCAGTTTGTTGAAGAATGCAATGATGAAAGAAAACAATCACCAGAGCTTGAGAGTACCTGCATTGCTGATGACATTACTGAGAAAAAAGAGGGTGATGATGGACAAATAGATGGCATATGTGAAATGCATTGTGTGTATTCTGAACAAGCAGAGATAATGTGTGAGTCAGAGCAAGCAGGGCTTAATGTGAAAGATTCAGAAGTATCGCAGACAGAAATAAATGAGCCTTTTAATCACAGTGAAACTGAGACAGATGAAAGGGAAGATGAGGTAGTGGAGGGTAGGGAGGAGGAGAAGGAAGATCCAAAAGAGATAAATGATGTTGATGGTGAGGAGCTTGAAAATATAGAAAAGCAAAAGGGGGAAGAAACAGAAGAGGAGGCAGTGAAGGAAGACCGCAAGGAACAGGATGAATGGGGAAGTGGTGAGGAATCTATTGAGAAAGTAGAGGAAGGGACAGAGGAAGAGATGGATGTTGATCGGGAGGAAGAGGAGTTAGAAGGAAAGACAGAAGAGGTTGAGGAGGCAGAGGAAGGAGTAAGGGATGTAGAAGATCGAGAAACAAAACACAGTGACAGTGTTGATGAGACAGATGAGAGGGAGTTTGTTGAAGAAACAGAAGAAAAAATTCAGGGGGAGGAAGGTGATGATGCGGAAATGCAAGTGGAGCAGACTGAAGAAGAAGCAAATGAGATTGTTGAGGAGACAGATGAAGAAGAGGAAGTAGAAAATACTGAAGATCAGAAGGAAGAAGAGAGGGAGGCGGAGGGAGAAGATGAGCAGGTGGCTGAGAATGATTTTGAGGGAGAAATGGAGGAGGTTATTGAGGAGACAAGTGAAGGGGAGGAGTTAGAAAATATTGAAGAGGAAGAGGAGAGGGAAGAAGAAGCAAAGTCGGTTACTGAGAATGATACAGAGGAAGAAGTGAAGGTTATAGAGGAGACAGAAGAGGAAGAGCAAAATTCAATAGATGAGGTGGTGGAGAAAGAAGAAGAAGAAGAAGAAGAAGTAGAAGAAGAAAAAGAAGAAGAAGAAAAAGAAAAAGAAGAAGAAGAAGAAGAAGAAGAAGAAAAAGAAGAAGAAGAAGAAGAAGAAGAAGTAGTGGATGTGGTTAGTGAGGGAGAAGAAGCAGGTGAGGTGGCTGAGGAGACAGATGGTGAAAACGAAGAAGTAAACATGATTGAAGAGGTAGATGAGAAGGAGGGAAGAGAAGAAATGGATGGAGTTATTAAGGAAAGGGATGAGGAAGAAGATGAAAGAGCAGTGGTTAGTGAGAGAAACAGTGATGAATATGATGAGCACGAGGAAGAGAGAGGACAGGAAGAAGAATATGATTTGGAAGAGGATGGTAATGGTGAGTATGAAATTTCAGAAGAGGAGAGTGCTAGGGTGATCACAGAAGATGAGGAAGAAGTTGAAACTGACAGGGATGCAGAGGAGGAACACGTGTTTGATGAAGTTCAGGAGAGCAGGAAAGTGCTTGAGAAAACAGAAAACAGCCTGGATGAAGACTCAATAGAAGAGAGAGAAGATGAAGAAGAGATGGAGAGAGGAGAAACTATAAATGCAGGGCACAGGCTAGAGGAAGATGAGAGGGAAGATGATGAAGAAAATGAGCTAAATGAGGGATTACAGCAGGTGGATAATCAAGATTCAAAGGAAGAGGTAGAAGAAGAAACTGTAACCAATGATGTAGACAGTTTTACTGATGCTAAGGACTTTAAAAACATCCTAGATACCATCTCTTATTTACAGCAACAGAGTAGTAGCTGTGAAGAAGCAGATGTAGGAAACAACAGTGAATCACCGACCAAATATTCCTCTGACGTTCACTGTGAGGATGATAAAGGTAATGGAACAGACAGCGTTAATGAACTTGAAACAGATGATAGGGGACATGACAAGGAACGATGCAGCAGCCCATCGCATCCAGTGGAAATATCACAGGAGTTACTTGACTTTGTTAATTCTGCTCTTCAGTCCTCCTCACTCACGTTCAAATATGACTCTCGAGGGAAAGTTAGGATAGAGCCAGAAAACGCTCGAGTAGTACAAACCAAGCAAATTGTTATTCCAAAAAGTCGTAATGATAGTTCATATGGCTTAAATTGTCTCCCGAGTCCAAGCACCTCAGATTTATCTGACTACAGACCAGAAACTTCCGAGAGTGGTGGCTACAAAACTCAAGAATCTGTAGATATTGTCACAGAGAGTGGAGAAGATGCTTCAGAGAAACCTTTTCCAGTCTACAAACGTAAGACTAATAGACGAAAGAATGTGGAACGACCAAAGTCTAAAATCTCTGTTGCGAGTAATCCAAAAGTCTTGAAAAGTTCCAGATTAAAAAGTATGCAGACTTCCTACGAGTCTGGCTCCAAAGCCTCGAAGGAGGATCTGTCTTATTTCAGTGGTGCAAGCTCGTTAAAGGCAGATGCTGGAGCGGAGGCCACACAGTGCATGTCTTTCACCTCGGAAAAGGACTCAACTGATGGGGTTTTGATTGATCAAGGGCGATGGCTGCTCAAGGAGAACCACCTCATAAGAAAATCTCCTCCAGTCTCCCTGGGAATGTACGGTCATTTGGATAGCACCTCCATCGACACAGGCCAGGAGAACACTAGCGAGGATTCCCCGCCTCCTTATGAAACCCAACACAATCCCCTTGCTGCCATATCCTCATCAGAGCTCGAGGAGATGGCGAAGCCTCTAACTCCAAAGTGCACGTACTACAACATGCCACATGGAAGCGATTCGGACCCGTTTTTGGATGATTCCAGTGTCAAAAGTGGTAGAAAAGATACAAGCAGTTTCAAAGGGAGAGGCTCCAGGGTCTCACCTCCAATTGACACTTCAAAAACTTGGGCAAATAAAAATGGTAGTCTGTCTTCATTTGCATCAGTTGAGTTTAAAATACCAGACAGCAAAGTGCATCCTGAGGGAGAATCCTCGGCTGTGGCGCAGACAAGAAGGACATCTAGTGGAGGACGGGGTGTACTGCAGGCACAAGACTCCCTGGACACACTGCATTTGAGATGTAGTCAATACTGCCCCATACTATGAAAGGAGAACATTATACAGTATTTCGGAGAAATACTGACACATGTTGGTTTTGTTGTTATGTGATTTGTCCAATAATCATGAACAGTAAGTTTCTGCAGCCCCATATGTGGGGTGACTGGAGAGAGTTGTGCCTCTTTGAACACAGGGAAAAAAAAAACAAGTTTACACACATTAATTTTGATTTTGTCTTTATGGTAGTGACTGTTGAGACCCATCATGCAGTTCAAGTAACTACAAAATCAAAATATATCAGGGACTAGACATCAACAACCTTTTTTTTACACTGATTTACTGATTGTTGCTGTTTTATCTATTATTACAATTTCAAGTGATCCATTTTTTTCTTAATACAGTAAAATGTGATACACCAGAGGGATGACTGCCAAAGAAAATAAATATTACTGCTTGTTTTGGTTCATGCAGAATGTATTGTTTTTTCTTGACCAGATGTAGATACAGTAATATTCACTCTGTTGCTCTGCAGGTTCTGGACAACTGTTGACTAAGAACTGAATAAAACTAAAAACTGATTAAAACTGAGAACTGATAAAAACTGAGAACTGATTAAAACTTAGAACTGATTAAAACTTAGAACTGAATTCCTTGTGAAAACAAATTCATTGAAAGGCAGCTTCTGACCAAAATTGACAATATTTTTGTCTGTAAGAATGTTCAATAAAAGGTATTTGATGTTTCATTTGTATATAATTTGCTTATTGTGGCCATACTAAAGCACTTAAATAAGATACCACAGGTATTTTGTATTGTACTTTTGTCAAATTCACACACTTGATTGAAACGAGGCAGACATTAACTGATAGGACCACTGCAGTAATGCCGTCTCAGGTTTTACTTACAGCCCTAAGGCAAATTTTGGGCAAAAATCAAATGTTGAGAAGAATTACTACCACTGACGTCTTTTCTAGTGTCATGTATCATTTTCTAGTTTTCATGATGTGCCTACACTTAACATCCATGTTGAAATCATTGTCTTATATACAGGAAACACTTATGTTAAGTCTACTGTACTGTATATCAGTGCTTAACATATGTCAATTTTCATAATCTTATAAACTGAATCCTAATCATGTCAACGATCACAAACAAACAACAGAAAATACTGTGCTGTGAGAAAGTATTTGATTGAGATCACAAACTGATGGATTCAGGATTTAATAGTAGAGCACAGAATGGTTCATGGTTCCATCAATTATGACGACCAGGTCCTGAAGCTGCAAAGCAGTCCCAGACCATCACACTACCACCACCATGTTTGACTGTTAATATGATGTTCTTTTTATGAAACGCTGTGTTAATTTTAAGTCAGATGTAACAGGATGCACAGCTTCCAAAAGGTTCAGCTTTTTTCTCATCAGTCTACAGAATATTTGGCCAAAAGTCTTGGGTATAATCAAGATGTTTTTGGCAAATATGAGACAAGCCTTTGTGTTCTTTTTGGTCAGCAGTGGCTTTCGCCTCAGAACTCTCTCATGGATGCCATTTTTCCAGATTGTCTTTCTCATTGTCGAATCATCAACATCAACATGTAAGTGAGGCCTGCAGTTTTTTAGATGGCTTTCTTTGGGTTCTTTTATGACCTCCTGGATGAGTCGTTGTGCTCTTGGAGTAATTTGGTAGGCTGTCCAGTCCTGGGAAGGTTCACCACTGTTCCAAGTTTTCTCCATTTGTGGATAATGGCTGTCACTGTGGTTCACTGGAGCCCCAAAGCTTTAGAAATGGCTTTTGAACCTTTACCATACCGATACATGTCAATTACTTTGTTTTGTGTCTGTTTTTGAATTTCTTTTTATGTGCTTCACTTTGTCAGGCAGCTTCTATTTAAGTAATTTCTTGAGTCAACAGGTTTAGCAGTGATCAGGCCTCGGTGTGGCAAGTGAAATTAAGCTCAGCAGTCCAAAAAATGTGGTTAATCACAGTTTATTTGTGATTTAGCAAGCATTATTTTTTTTCCTAATAAATGAATCATCATGGATTTTTTATTTACTCAGCTTATCTTTGTGTAACATTACAATTTGTTTGATGACCCATCTCATTCAAACTCATTCACAAATATGAAAAAAATAAAAACTATCAGGAAGGGGGAAAATACTTTTTCACAGCACTGTATGTTGTTTGCTTGATATCAGATCAAGCAGTAAATAAGTCTGTGACTGTATCAACTTAATAATGACACTGCAGAAAAGGATTTGGATCATGTATTTGCTTATGTCGCTTTAATAGTAAATTAAATCCCACTTGGTTAGCTGCAGATGATTTCAGCAGCATACATTCATAACGTGGGTATGCATGGTATTCATAATGTGGTATGTTACATGGGTATTTCTAAAAGCTAATTTTCTTTGTGCAGTCTACACATATAGGCCTATCTCCTACTAAACAGCATATCTGGACTGTGGTGACATTGACTTTCATTAGGTTATTAACTAAATGAACTGTGAATCCTGAATGAGCTTTAGGCTCACAGTACTGGAGACAATAATACATTATTTACTTTACCATATATATTCAACAAATGCCCTAAAAGCATAGGAACATGTATTGTTGGCATAAACTGAAATAACTTTTGTTCTTCACACTTGAAGGGTTCGTCTCACTCCAGCCTTCTCGTTTCCAGGCAGGACAGAGTGAATGTCATCTGCAGTTGTCAGACAGTCTGGATGGATGGATGCCCCCTGATGCAGTCAGGCATATGCAAGTGACACTTGTGATGTGATGGTCACTGACAGACTGGCTTCAAATATGTGTGACCAGAGGATATTATCCTTGAAATAAGTAGCGTTTATTCAGACAGGGATAACTCAGTTATTTGACAAGGGGGGAAAACACGGTGGAGTTGTCCTAAGAGTGTGTGGGGTGTTTTCCTTCCTCGTCCCTGACCCAATCACCCTTGCAAATACACACACCCCTACAGAGAGAAACAATGAAAGTGGGACACAAAGAGAGAAAGAGTGGTCTTTACAAAGTGACCATTCTGGATACTTGCCAAATGTTTTGTCTCTCACTATGGAGATCTGGGAAATAGCCCCCACAGTGTAATGGCCAGTGTAATCTCTGTAAAAGGTATCCAGTGGAAGCGGCATTCCTCCAAAGGAATGTCTGACAGAAAAGCTGGTGTTTTAGTGCACCTAAGAAAAACTACTCACCAGATGAAGAAAATTCCTTGAAAAACCAAAGGTGCAAAACATAACAAGAATCTTTTCCTTAAGGAAAATTACATTCAAAATCTATGTACTAATCTATGTAAAAGTAAAGACATATTAACATTAAAACAAAAAAAGGGTCCTAGAGTAAAATTTGTCTTATTATATATTATTATTATTAGATTACCTCCTAAAGGATCAGAAAATAGACCGGAGGGGTTGCGTCATTGCACATATGTAGGAAAGAATGAAAAACCTAAGTTCGGATCCACAACCCTTGTTTTATAGTGGAGCACTTAGTAGTTAAAGCAGAGTACTCGAGTCAATGCTTACTCCCCACTACAGTGACATAAAGATTTAACAAAAGCTCATTTTGGGTCTTAGATTTATAGGCTTGATTCTTACTTACTTCACACTTAGATTTATTTCCCCATGTGCACAGTGGGTGAAACACCCACATAGACGCTAAACAAGTTAACAAAAACAAACAAACAAACAAACAAACAAAAAATAAATACAAATCAGGCAAAACAAAAAACCCAACTTGTCGGACTTCCAGAGTAAGACTACAAACACAGATTTCTGCAACTTCATTTCCTGTTAGAGTTCACCATAACGCCAGCCTCTGAATCTGTGTCTGGGTGAATAATGTTGTGGACCATTGCTATGGCTACTGATGATGATTCACCATCATGGGAGATGAAACAAAGGATGCTTTTTTTTTTGCTGCTCTGCCTGCAGTTTTAGAACAGTGGCACCCAGGAACACAATTTAACCTCCACACCGCCTGGTCTCATTCCAGGCTGACTGACTTTGACTAATGTTCAGTCTTATTTGATTCGTCTTCTTGCCTGTTGTATGTTATCTTTTTAATTAGCTTCCCTCCAGGGCTGTTGCTTTGGAGCGAACAGGAACCTCAGCAACAATAATAAAAAGTCCAAATGATAAATTCCAAACATTGCCAAGAATGGGAACTATTTGGCCCAGATTGTGGTACCGACAAACACCGGGCTACACACAATAATTATGGCCTGCTGTCTGCATTCTGATACTGCAGTTAGGTGACAGATCAGCAATACACAATCCCTGCTCTGTCTCTGACAATCCCGGCCTACTCTGTCTGTCTTTGTGGCAAGCAGAGCGAGCTCACAATGGGCCTGGGAGCAGGAATTTTTATCGCCCCCTCCCCCGGCTCTAAGCGAGTGTTGATCATGTGAATGTCCATTGCCAGTTTTAGTATTGGGGTTGCACTGTTTACTCGTACTGTGTTCCACGTGTGGACGCCCTAGCACTTCCAGTCTTAGAGCATATATATACCATAACAGAGCTTTTAAATTCTAATTATTTTACTTTTTGTGTCTCTCTGGCCACGTGTGCCATGGAAACTGATGGCAGCAACAAAACAAAAGGCAGTAAGTGGTACTAACAGGGAAGAGCATTTACTAATTAGGTTAACTGGCAACAGGCTGATAACATGATTGGGTATAAACACAACATCTTAGAGAATCAGAGTCTCTTAGAAGTAAAAATCTCTGCAAGGGACAAAACACAATACTGGATGCCTGTGATCCTTAGACGGTACAGCAATAAAAACAGACATGATTCTGTGGTGGACATCACTGCATGGGCTCAGGAATGCTTTAAAACATCACTGTCTGTCAATACAGTGCGGCGTGCCATCCAAAAATGCTAGTTGAAGGTCTGTCATGTACAGAAGAAGCCATATATAAACATTATCATTAACGCTGCCAACCTTACACATGTTGGATGCTACATCTGGAGAAAAACAACCCTGTCCCAGCTCTTCTAATGTTGCTGCTATCAATTTCAAAATGACCCATTTTCTCAGTTTAAATGTTAAGACCCATTCTTTAAACATGATTAACAGTAGGGACGGGGTTTCTATGTTCTATGGTGAATAAATATGGGTTTATGGGTACTGTACTATAACAGTACAGTGTAGTATATATACTCATGTTTAACTGTGATATTGCTACTTTTACTACAACAACAACTCTCAATGCATATCGCACCAATGCACTGTTTTGAAATACACATGCGTAACATCTACGCTTCCTTTTCACCCATCATGTCCTACGGGAACTCTTCTCTGACCTTTTTCAGTACCTTTTTCAATATTCCCATTTTATGCTCCTTTAAACTCCACCACATAATTGTGCTTGTTCTGCCATATAATTCTACTTCAAATCATTTTTAGTTACTATTCAAATTAAGATTAAAGCTAAATATCTGCATAATGATACTTTGATGCTTCAGTGAATGAAAAAAATCTTAGGTATTTTAAAGGTATTTTTATTCAAAGCTTTTTTCAGGACTATATTTCTTCAGTGCCAATACAACTTTTTCTATAATGGCAGTTTTGTTTTCTGTGCCAAATTAGATTTTTCATTGTCACAGATGCAGGGCTTTCACTTGTAATGGAGTATTTGTATAATTAAAGTGAATAATTTACAGGAGGAAATGACTACTGGCATATGTGGGTTGCAAATAATAATATGTAGTTGATGTGACAAATACAGTAACTAAATAAAGATTTTAAGTACATACTACTGATAAGACCATTAGGATCAAATCCAAACCTTTAGCTTGTTTTCTGGTTTTGCTCTGACAAAGGCAAATTGGTCTGACATTTAAAACTGCACTCATTCTCTGTCCTAATGCTTCACAAAGCTCACTGAGTAGCTGGATTTACCCCTGCACAGTCATATCTCAGCGGCAAGGTGCCAACTTCAAATCGCTGCAGCCACCCAGCACCTGCAGGGAAACAACGTGAAAATCTCTGTGAAACAAATATTTGTGCATTTAGGATGTGATCAAGACGCAAAACATCCAATATACCAAATCAGATCACTGACTTTTTCTTTCACGTTTTCTAAAGAGCACAGTACGCACAGCCAAACGTGTGTAGTGTCTTTGAGAGGTGCACAGTGTCACTGGCTCAGCTCTGCTGCCCTGCGTCTCCCTTCAGAATCACTGAATCTCAGCAAGTCTGCACCACTGCAGCACCGACAACTCTGTGTGCAGAGAAGTGAAAGAGACGAGAGGGAAAGAGATGGTTGGACGCTAAGTTTGATCTCTTCTGACATATCCAATATGTGTTTTTATTATCTGTTGCAGGTCAATCTAAGGAGGGGGTGGGCAATAATAAACTGAGAAAACAAGCTCCAAGGCTGCGGCAAACTGCCAGTAGTGAATGACTTTGGTTTGTACCCCAACCCCAGACTCTCTTTCTCCCCGTTGTCTCTCTTTGAAGAACCTTCAAGTACTTACACACTGTACAAATGTGTTTTCGTGTTCTGTGTCTTGCAGGATGTTTTTTAAAGATGATTAGAAGTAGAGAAGCTGCTGTGTACACACAGCATAATAAAAAGCACGTATGCTCTAACACACTCACACATGCACACAAGCTAGAACTGATAAAAAAACATTATAAGTTACTGGATGCTCAGAGTTTATTCAAGCTGTGCATGTGTATGTAAAACCTGAACAACAGCACGTCAGCAAGATTTAAAAAACAGAAAACCATTTCTTCCTTTATGGTTAAGTGTCACCAACAACTATTATAAATAGGTCATCCATCAGCAAAATCTGAAAATCTTTGAACTAATAAACAGTTTTTAGAGGACAGGATTATTTGTGGACAGATTGAGCAAACATTTAAATAAACCCTCTAAGTATCTGTGTGTGACACTAACATGCTGTGTTACTTGTAGAAACCACTGTAACTAACCTGCACAAATGTGCACAGTGATTTGGGGCTTTTGTTAATCGATCCAGGATCAGTTTCTATGTACCCGAAATTTGACTCTCTCTTCTGATCGATGATTGGAGTCTCAAGGTGCCACTCAACTCAGCACTGAGTTATTTGCATAAGGAGGAGACTATAAATGAGTAATGATTTGGGAAACGCCTTCCCAGGCTGATGCTGATGGGACAAGAGCTGCACAAAGTGGGAGACGTTTCTGCTGTGTGCTTGTCATAAAGAAGATGTCTTACAGAACAGCTCCTAATTCTTCTTATAAGAAGATGTTTGGGGGGGACAGAGCCGCGCACAGGACCACCTACACCAGCCGCCAGTTCCCCAGCGCGGTGCGGTCCTCCCGGGTATCCTTCGGTCTGTCATCCGCCCCGACCATCTACGCATCGAAGACGCACAGGCTCCGGAGCAGCTCAGCCGTGCCCCGACTGGCCTCCGAGAACTTGGACTTCTCACTGTCCGACGCCATCAACACCGAGTTCATCACGAACCGCACCAATGAGAAAGTCCAGATGCAGTCGCTCAACGACCGCTTCGCCAGTTACATCGAAAAGGTTCGTTTCTTGGAGCAGCAGAACAAGATCCTGCTGGCGGAGCTGGAGCAGCTGCGGGGGAAAGGCACCTCCCGGGTGGGGGATCTGTACGAGGACGAGATGCGGGAGCTGAGACGGCAGGTGGACCAGCTCACCAACGAGAAGGCCCGGGTAGAAGTTCACCGGGACAACCTGGTGGACGACATCGACAGGCTGAGAGAGAAGTAGGCGTGGCGCGGCTCTGTTCTCTGCAGTATAATCACAAAAAACTCCCAAACTTTTGTTTTGCTGCCTAGGTTTATGAATGTAATTACATATGGATGTAATATGTACATGTGCCGTTATAAGTTTTATTTTATAGCTACACATAACCAAAAGTGAATCCAGTCTCTATCCATGTTTGCGAGGCGCTGCGCAACATCTGCTGCAGCCTTTAGACTGAGTGAAGTTCTTCATGTGTGAACAAAAGTGGAGGCAGAAAAGGCAAACAGAGCTGAGGATGCAGAGAAAATGATTAAGTGGTTGTGAAAAATAAAAAAATGCCATGTTTTGTCTCTTTGCAGGTTGCAGGATGAGATATCTCAGAGGGAGGAGGCTGAGAATATCATGCAGAGCTTCAGACAGGTACAGTATGATTCACCCAGTGAAATAAACTCTTTTCACATCATCATATAAAACTGCAAGTGGTTAGAGTTTTGAAAATTATAAGGAACGTGCTTAGTTCCAACAGCAGAAGATGCCGATGCCTCCTCCTCGGCTATTCTCAGTTAAAAAAAAAAAAAGTTTTAAACTGGGTTAAAGGTGATGCCGAAGAGATCAGATAAACCTTAACTATCTCCACATGTCTCACTTCTAGCAGTAATGTGATGGAAATTCTTCGTCTGCTTGGTGATGTCTCTCTAATTTAGCTCATGAGCTGCAGAAACAGGAATGTGCTCCTCTGATGGCACAACAGCAGAATCTAACCCTGATCTGAAATAACTGACCCAAAAGGCCAAGTTGTGGCTGTTGAGGTAAATCAGGCTTGCAGTGAGATTTAAATCTGACTGGTCACACTGAATGAGCCGGACACAGTCACAACAGTGCTGACCCAGTGTGGTTATCAGAGCGAGAAGACGCCGTGCACCAAGAGATCCGACAGCACATAAAAATCTCAACTGTTGTGGTCTTGTTGGTGAGATATTGTTCATCGTCACTGGGTTTCATGGTGAAAAGAAGTGCCGATGACTCGTGTAAATAGTTTCCGATGGGTGTTATGGTACAGATTATAAAGCCCCTTGAGGCAAATTTGTGATTTTGGTCAGTGCAAATAAACTTGATTTAATGTGACTTGATGGGCCAAAAAAGAGACAAAAGACTCTAATGCATTTTCTAGTGATTATGTGCTCGTAAAAGGCATTTAACAACTTATCAATGCATTACATGGGTGGATTTCATGGATTATGACCTTGTCTATATAAATGGCAGGAAGGAAGTCCCTGTGGCCCGCCAGCTTGGCACACCGACAACAATGCGGGGCCTGCAGCTGGTTCTCGCTCAGTCAGGCAGACAGTCACTCTTCCAGCCTAGAGCCTGTTTGGGAAACCCTGCTGAATAGCACACTTTGTTTGTGGCATTAGAGCAGGGGCAAAGCGGCTTCATTTGCTGATACCTCAGCTACCAGCTTGCCAACGCCCAGACAAAGCACAGTGGTGTGGTCCCACAGAGATATAAAGTATAAAACAATGAACTTTAAGCAGATATTTTGAGCATTATTGCATTTTTACATTATTAAATATTGTTATTAAGTGAAGATTTGCTTAATATTTGAGCCATTAGAGATGTAAAGTGATAATTCACAAACTTAAGTCTCAGGATTTCTGTCAGAACCAGCAGAGTCGTTCAGGTTAAGAATGCAGTTTGGTAATAAGAAATGGGATTAAAGGCCTCTTGAATAATGCTGCGTTAAGGGATTTCTGCAGTATTGACTATTTAATCAAACAGGGATGGAAACAAATCTCACACACATGCAGATGCCTTTCAAATAGTAAGTGACCTCAGACTGGTGGAAGAAATATTGAGAACTATCTAAGTGAAACTAGAAATACCTCAGCCTAGAAAAATGAAAGAGCTGATGTTAAGCAAATGTAAGTAAAAATTATTAGGCAAAATTAT
>OMLM01014281.1:12193-27633 GCA_900302695.1 Helostoma temminkii | reverse complement strand
CACACACTTCCTACGGAAACTGAAAGAACAGGGCAATGTAAACATGTCCAATTACGACTTCAGCAACTACAAATGAAGAGTGTACACTGTACATTCCAAAAATACAGCCAAGTATTCCCCGTAAGTGTAAATGCACCTGTTTTGTCCACCAGTCCAAAAAAAGTTGGTTAAATATTTGAGCATTTCCTTCTTTTTTTGCAGCAACATCAAGAATAACCTCAGCAAATCTACATTATCACTCACGTTTTTTTGCTAATCTGTCTGGTGGCTAACTCGTTTGTTTGTTTAACTCTTTCCTCCCCCGAACTCATCTCTCCTCTCTTCTTTCCTCTGCTTGGTTAGTTTGAAAAACTTTCTGATATCCATCTACAGGAACACTCAATAATGGTTCAGGCAGTACGCAACGTGTGTTGATTGAAGTCCAAGTGCGCCACAGTGTTCAGGATCCACAGGCGCATGGAGACACGTATTTCAGCGCGCAGCTGCAGAATCACCTGGTGTCTTTTGTTTAAACTGTGTTGTTTCACATGAGTTAACTGTGTTACTGACTGCCTTGCATTTTATTTTGTTTCTTTTCTGTGGATTATAGGTTTAATGAATGTATTGACAAACAATAGAAGGCAAATGAGAATTTGTTTACTGGGGCACAGCTTATTTATACTGGGGAACTCCCCCAGTAAAAGTGGTCTAATGACGCCTATGGTGCAAGCCAAGCTATTGTTGAGACCTCCTTAAAAATAAACAAAAATCCTAAAAAGTCTTTTAAGTATGTCCCTTTAAAGACAAATATTTCAAGTGCAACATTGATTTTTACATAAAATAAAAAATTCAGTAATGTGAGTTAATTCCAGTGGTTAGATTTACTCACTCTATCTTCATCTTCAACATTTATAATATCGTTATCACAATATTGTCCAATAATTGCAGTATGACTTTTTCACTAAATTGTGCAACCCTACCTGATACATTTCTTAATCTTGTACTTTTACTTCACATAAACATATTTAGTACTCACACGTCTCATGTTCCTTGTGCACTTGTGTATTGATTTTTGTAGCACCACAAAATACATAGAGAATTATGATGATTTAGGCTGATGGTGAGATATTGATCACATACTAACCTTTTCCTCAATCTTGAGCACTAGCTTCTGACACTATAGCTTTTAAAGTTAAACACCATTGCACTGCTTCTTTACTTCCTGTTGCCATATGACCATGGCAAACATGCAGCAATAGAAAATACATCCAACTAACCCAATTGTCATAACTCACTTTTTGGTGCAGTTTGTTCGGCAAAGAGGGTCAAGGCATGCTTTTAATTTGTATATATATTATAGAAACCTCAGGCTTCATTAGTCTGTCTCTAGACAGTCAACAAACTTCACCTCCCAAATAACATTGCATATTGGACAGATGGAGTGTGGCTGTCATCAAAGTTTCACAATAAGGTATTTAAAACATTCAACAGCTCTGCTGCACTGAAGACTTTTTCCTTGTAAACAGCCCACACATACAGAATGCCATTAACTCTTCTACCACAGCCAAGGCCAAACACATCCAGTCCACCTGAGGACATGTGTTTTGCTAATGTTTTTACACTCATAGACCATAGTTGACCACAATTATGAGGATGGGATCTTTTTTTTTTCCAATTATTGTTACTTGGCATTTTAGCCTTTGATAGTTTGACTGTGGAGAAGCACACAGAAAACTCCCTATTTGGGATGTCACGAGAACTGATACTTTGGTATTAAGTCAGCGCCAAAATTCTGAAAGCATGACTGTATTGTTTAGGTATCAAAAGCAAATCAGCAGCTGCCACAGTTTGTGTTTTTTTCTTGCACTGGCAAGCTCACTAATAATAGTTTGACAATGCTAAGAGAAAGAGGTGGGGTGATATTTATGATGATATAAAAAAGAAAATTACTGAACAGCATTGTTCAGTAACTGATGTCGGGAACTGAAGCAGTTCCCTCTTTAGGTACCATTGTAACTGGGGCTGAAACACTGCTGTGGTTTTCAGACATTTAGCTTGTGTTGTTATTGTGCTTGCTAGGGATCATACATCTCTCATCATATGTGACTGCATTTTTAGATCCTTAATATTGTTAAATGACATTTTTCAATCACAAAAAATCAAAAAAATTACATTTTATATAATGTAATGACGTATAATATATATACACATAACAATGACGTTAACTCTAAAAACATGTGGCACAGTGGGATGCAGCAACAGAAAGTAAAGACACACCAATGATAGAGAATCTGGTTAATTATCACAATAAAACATTAAGTGTTTAAACACCCCTCAAAGCCGTGCCCAGAAAAGTGGAAAACTATATATTTCAAGATAAGTGTTAGCATAACACACAGTACAACAAGTTTGCTAATGCCAGCAGTGAGTGAAAGCAGCAACCAACACTCCTTTAAACACTGGAAAAGCAACAGAAAATGTCCAGAAACGACCCAGTTTATTGTTGAAAATACCAGATGTCTCTGCCTCCTCAGCTATGTAATTCCCAAACTTCATCACACTAAAGGTACATGACTTATTTACAATAATAAATATAATATAATAAATATATAATAAAAATGTTGCAACTGCAATACTATTAAGTACTTGTATCAGTACTCTGTATTGGCAAGTACTTAGTCAGGAAAAAAGTGGTATCGGGACATCTCTAATACAATGCACTGAATGTCAAAAACAGTTCAGCAGTCCTGATGTCCACTACAAAATACATTCTCTTGGGACAGTTTAGTGTATACAGAGAAAATCTACTACTAAAAGTTGTTAAAACCCTTATTTACCTAAAAAATATATATATATTTCAACTTCCTATTTCAACATCCTAAATTCATGCCTCATCTTGCTCCCACAAAATGTGGATGACAAGGAAGAGGCAATATAGAAAACTCACAAACCCTGTTGTCAAACCCAGCCCAATAAAAGAGACATGTTTCAACACTGTAAACCACATTATTGCTGAGATGCAGAAAAGAAACACTTCCTCCATAGTATGTACAGACGCAACCATTATACTAATTGTTACACACCATCAAACTGAAGATGTATTTTGCATGGGTCGTCCTCTGCTCATGCATTTTCTCTTTAAGATAACAAGATTTTAAAAGAAACAAGTTTACTGTCTATGGTAGGCTATTGACAAATACAGTCTTTATGGAATATGTCTTAATATTGTTTGATATGACATGGAATCATATAATGGTTCTGTGGTAAAACCAGATAAGTGGACTTGTTAAAATGTGACCACATCAGCAGGTGTTTGATGGAAAAAGGTGAGTCCAGACCTGCAGAGGTTACACTGACACCAACATTAATATCAAATGAACAGTCAACCATAAGATGAGGGGAAGTTATATTCCAAGAGTGTGAGGGCAGGAAAAGGATGGAGTGTATGTGTGCAGAAACAAAATGTAATCAGTGTTAAATTTTATGATAGAATGCAGAAAGCATGAAACTCCAACTTTCACCTGCCATGTCTGCCGTAAGCTACCAGGAGACAGTGATGATTTCTATCTGCTTGGTTAGAGAGTTGTATTGAAATAAAATTTTATTTAATTATATTTTTGCACAAATAGTTAGTTTGCTTTATATTTATTCCATACTTGTAGCATAAATAATGTAATATAGCACAAATGTTCCCTGTTCAGGCTAATGCAATAATAAAAAAAAAAAAAAAAAAAAAAGTTATTCAGTTTGTTGCTCATTCTATTGCTGCAAAAGAAAAAAAACTGTGGTGCTATAGCTTGACACAGAATGCAGCAGGGAGATCCTATTATCATAGGAAGCCATTTTGATCAATTTAGAACTATAAAAACTCTGTTAAAATGGCAAGTTTCAACAGCTAACATAAATGTAAGGAAACATCTGGAGTGAAAACAATAACTGACTTAACGCTACCTGCACTTTTAAATGAAAGAAAGATGACACTGCTATGAAATGGTAATGACCCGTCTTCTTCCTAGAAAGAGTGGCAGCAACTCTTGTGACCAAGACAAGACATTGATGGGAGTGTAAAAGCAAAGGCTGATAGACAAGAGACCTAGAAGCTATATGCAGTCATGGTTCCTGTACATAATGTGTATTCCTGACCTTGGTGTGCACTTACAGGCAGGGTCACCATTACTTAGCCAGTACTGATAAGACCACACACACAACGGAAGGACAGTGGGATAGAAAGTGAAGGCTTATTGGTTATGTACACAAATCCAAGCTGTTCAGTCACTGTTTGAAAGACTTGGCTTTTAGGTGTTCTTTTGTATTTAAAATGGGCACTCTGTTGAGAATATGAATATTTTATTGTGATACTGACATCCCTTTAGCCTTGCTGGTAGGATGCCTTCCCCACAACTACCACAAGCATGGTGGTTAGTTATTAATTAAGTAAACCTCATTTTCAGCATAATTCTTTTGTGCCTTTGTACCTGAAGATAGAGGAAAAACACGTACAGTTACCTATAGTAAATACATACAATACACATAATGTATAATAATAGGGCCTTGAAAAAGTGCCTTACCTTAAAACAAAGTTTTACATTTTCCTAGGTTATAAATATCAGACCTAGAAGTAGGCCTGCAACAACTAATCAATAAAATCAATAATAATGAAATTCGTTGTCAACAATTGCTGTTATCGATTAGTTGGACTGCTCATATTACGGGGGAGTGTGACGGCAAGATAAAACAGCCGCTTGCAAAATGGCGGAGAGTACAGATCAACCTGTGTTATCCTGAGAATTGCATCCCCTTACCTTAACCTCACCTCTACCTTTCCCTAACCCTAACCATCCAGGAGAGGGCGCCTTATGGAACCCAAGCTACAGTTTTGCAGTTTTGGGCAGGGATGCAAAATTCGGCAAAACCGGAAAAAATGTGCCTCCCGAGTCATCTAAGGCATGGTAAAATTTAATATTAAACGAAACAAAGAAGACTGTAACCTGCAAGTTCTCCAAAGCTGAGCTTTGTACCACAGTGATGCACAAGCACATGAAAAGCCTCTGTAACAGTAACATTTGTTGTTTTATTATTTATAATTTTGATATTTCAACAAATTCTGCTGGCTAATACCTTAAGTTTATGTCCAAATTTTATTATGTGAATTTATACAAGTATAACTCAATGCTTGTTTTATTTTGTTTATTTATATTTTAAATATTTAAATATGTTTTACTGTTAAAAAACTGGACAAACTTGTCAAAATCAAAACACAGTTAAAATTAATATGTGGCTTTTGCATTTTTCAAGGTACACTTTTAAACAT
Organism: Helostoma temminkii; assembly: GCA_900302695.1. Taxonomy (NCBI): domain Eukaryota; kingdom Metazoa; phylum Chordata; class Actinopteri; order Anabantiformes; family Helostomatidae; genus Helostoma; species Helostoma temminkii. The sequence goes on along the minus strand of OMLM01014281.1, from coordinate 22,343 downwards.
AAATACCCTATTTAGAAGTTTTATATAGTTGTTTATGTGTTTAAATTTTAGCAGATAGTGTCCGAATTATCGTCCGAATAATTGTTAGTTGCAGCCCTACTTACACCTAAGTATTTATAGATGTACACCTCATGTAAGAACATTTATACAAAATATCTTACTTTTTTCTTGAGGTCACTAAATATGTGTAATGTATAGTTTTCAGTCATGTGACTGGCATGGAGACCTGAGGGGCAAAAAAATTCATAACATAACATATCAGCCAACGCTGGGCAGCACAGGCTAGCTAATTTCCTAAGCAATAAATATTTAGATCAGATAGGAACAGAAGAAAAACAGCTTTTTCACACTTGCAATTTCTGTTCAGCGTACAGAGTTCTTAGGCAATAGTATGAGTTTTTCGGTCACGTTAAGCCATCTAGATGATCAAAACATTACATTAGTGTCATATAAACCGAACAATCCATTTTGTCATGCTATGAGCCATCAGCACATCCAGCATACCAGTAGACTTGACATGGAGAGAGCCATGAATTATGAATTCACTTTTGCATTAATCTTTAGACTGTTATTTATTATTATATCCTACTACTATATGTAGTCAGGAAAGAATGTTTAAGTCAGGACTGATGCCTTCATTGTCATCCACAAATCCAAGCATACAATTTTTTAATTCTACAACTGGACTGGATTGGTATTGGGAATCCTGCTGATACATATTTCCAGGTATTGCTATCAATATCAGAACTGAAAAGGTCAGATTGGTGCACCCCTACTCTAAATCTGGATGACTGGAGTAAAATTTCACTTCTGTGTCACCCTCTAGTCTAGTTAAAATCTGTAACCCATACTTCTGAAATAAGCCAAAAGTAGTGGGGAAATCATATTACTCATCTGCTGCGTGTATATGCAGATTTCCAGTAACCAGGTTTCTTAAGTGCATGTAAACACTGTAAGTGCCTTCAGGGACACACACAGTGAACCATAACAGTTGTCTTATCTGTGTGTAAAAGCTAATAAATTAGCAAATAAATGTAATTACACAGTACACACTCAGGCCCTCTCATATACTATATTTGTATTAGAGTTGCAGTGGTATCCCAGTTTTACAGTATGACATCATATAAAAGCATGTGGTTATCATACCATGTACATTTGCTTATTAACAGTAGTGGAAAAAAAAGACCAAACATGGGAACCAAACATACCTGCAGCAGTGGAGGAAACAGCAGAGAAGCAAAGCAGATAGCAGCAGTTTACCTTTCCAGAAAAAGACAGAAATAAATGTGAGGTTGTCGTCCAAGACGGATATCTAGTTTGCAAAAAATTTGGATGCAAAGTGGCTGCAAAAGGAAACTTTATAACTGTCCTCAGCCAGACATCTTTACCCAAAGTATGTGTCCCGTTAATAAATGAAAAATGTATGGATGTTTAATATTGATCACAAAATGCACTCGAAATAACTCGAAAAACAACCTGAATGATATAAATGACTGTGTGTGAGTGAAGATCAGATCAGAACCTGTGATGGCATTTCTTATTTCTCACTATTACAAATGTGTAAAAATCAGACATTTAGTTAATGGAGAAAACTATCAGGAGATCTTTAATGAAAACAATTATTAGCTGGCGTTAGAAATAAAACAGTTAAATCCTGCTTTTACATCGATACATGTGAAATAATAATCTCATCTTTAAAGATTAAGAGTACAACAGATCAGTCTGGGTACAGCACTTCAGTGGTAATACTAATGAGACTACTCTGTTCTTGGTGTGGTGTTTATTTCTTGGGGCACCTGGAAATGTCTGCCAATTCAAGGAGATAACGATAAGCTTCCACATCACACCACCATTTGCTGTGAGTCTTGCATGCACTGAGACATCCGAGTAAAATTAGAGCCATGTTTTTTTTCTAAAAGTGCAATTTACACAGGAATTTCACTTATATCTCAATAACTCTGCAGTCGGGCGACATGAGACCTGCATTGAGCAAAACACCGACAAACTTTGATGAAGAACAACAAGGAAAAACATAGTTGCTGCTGTGTCCACTGGCTTGTCATGATGTAGCCTATGTTACAGCTTCCACTGGTAGGCCTCGTCTCCCTATCTGATTCTTCGAGAGAAATCTCTGGACTCTCTTTTTGTCACCATATATATATGCCATCTTTTTCTTATTTGGGTAAGCCTCAATGTCCTTGGTGACCCAGGGCTTACTATAAAGGAAGAAGCAAACTATTCAATGTCCAGACAGCGAAGGCATCAGAGAAGGCATGTGTAGTCTTGCAATGAAAGAGCAATCACTTTCTTTCCCTCTATCTGTGGGAAGTACAGTTTGTATCTGTTCCTAAGCTCATTGTGAACTTATCATTTCCATTAATTTCCCCAGCTTTCATTGTACTTTTAATTCATCAGTTATGTTTAAAGTTTGGGATAAATTTCTCTATGCCAGTTGCAGTGCAGTCCATTGGTTTTGAGCATAAACAAAGCAGGTGGTGCACCCATAACTTCATGAGATGAAAACAGATGTCTAGCACAGCAATAAAACATTTTTAAGCAGTTTAATTTGAGAGGGTAAAGTCTTCTTTACCTACATCAGATAACCTAACGGAGTTAAAATTAAATAGGATCAAAGAAATAAAGGAAAATCACAGAACAGCAAGAGCAGATGCGAAGGGCAGCTGCTCAACTCATGCCTGCACTTTATTATATCAGCCCTCTGTGTCTTTCTACTGACATTTAATGCAAGCCAAGCATTTTGAATAGAAATAAAATTTGACACAAGTGAAAGACAAAAGTACACAGAGATTAGCAATAAAATAGCTATTAAAGAGAATAAAACAAAATGTGACTATTTCATCTGAATTGATCTAAAACATGAAACTGGAAAAGTTTATGATAGAAATTGGAAGGTGTAAAGAAAGTGTTGGACAAAAAATGTGAATATTTTTACTCCCCTGAAAACTTCAAGCGATTTGTCTCATTAGACAGACCTGGATTTAAACTTGTTGAAAGGATGCTGCCAGTGACAGCTTCACAGGGATTACTTACATGGGAATGTGTTGACTGAAGGCTTATTTAGTTTTCTCTAGTGTTTCTTACTGCGCTGACAATGTCATTAATATTTCAACATAAGCCTATCTGTCATTGTGATACATGTTGGTTTACTGCCTGAGAGACACGTGTTCTCCTTTGTGAGCTGTGACAGCGGGTCCATCTATGAACCTTATTACATGAAAATAATAACCTCTATATAAAAAAATACTGCATTCCAAACTGGGTTTTTTTTACACTTGATGTAATGATGTGTTAATAACTACTACTGTTGAAGCATTGTCTACACACTTATGCGACGCACTTTCAATTCAGCCACACATTGACTTAAGGCTTTTTACCTAAACAAGCTTATCATTTGTATTCCTGTCATTGTTTGATCATATCTGAAGTTATTAGATATGTACAGTGGGCTGTACAGTGACCTGTACATAGCTTAACTATAAAAAGATTAGGGGTTAGGATTATTTGGGAGAAGCCATTATTAACTTCTTACATGCATTTTATTATATGATGTAGATGTTTGTTGCCCTTTTCCATTCTAAAAGAACTGCAAAGAGTGAACCAATGATTACACAAAATAAGCAGCATTTCTAAGTTTAGTATTTTGTTCATGATAGTTCATGCTGCTGCCCATCATTGTTCAAATGCTTCACTAATTTTATTTCTAATGACTATTTATGTCATGTCAAACATGCACTGTAGAGTATTATGGGATGTTTTTACAGAGAGTGACACATGAGTGTGTTGAAAAAAATTGAAAAATAAGAGCTTGAATAGTCTATAGATTAATCGAAAAAATAATTGATACAACAAAATAATAGTAAACTAGTAAACTTAAAGCTTCCTTCTTACTCCTAGTGAGATGTGCAGATATTATAAGGTTAATTGCTAGTTAGTTGCTGCAAATAATAAAAAGAGTAGTGGTATTATCCATCTTTGTGGGAACATGCTTTATACAGTGTGCAGTGCACACCACTCTGCTTCCCGGTCAGACTTTAATTTACATGTTAGCTACAATATCGTCACCGTACCAAATTCCTTTGACTCTTCTTTTCAACTTCTTGAGACTTGGCCAGTTTCCTCTGGGATGTCTTCTTCAGTAACACTGCCACTCATCATTTTCTTTTATCCCGCTCCTGTGCTTGGATGCTTGCATGGCTGTAACTCTTCAAGCCACATTACTGGTTCAACTGGGCTCTATTTGTTTTATGACTGTCTTTTAATGTTGTCTATTAAAGGATGGATAAAATTGAGGAAAAGTTATTTTGCGATAGATAACTTTCTATCTATAAAGTTTCATCAACCAGCCCTAAATGAGGTTCAATAAAATGTATAAGCATGCACATTAGAATATGGACATATAGCTGACTCTTATGTCACTAATAGGGTCAGACAGGATTTTACACTTTATTACAGAGAAACAGGCTATGATTCCCTCCACTGCAGTATGTTTTTGGCCAGTGTGGCTTGTTAGCAGCCACACAGTCTGGACTGTATCTAGTTTGGCTGACTGTTACTTGGATGAATTGGCCATTATCAGTGGCAGCCTAAACTTCTACTTCTGTCTCCAGTATTTATTCAGCAGTGTACACATAAAAGTCTGTTTTATCTCTGACAAGCTGCAAAACATACTGTGTATAGGTAGTTTTTGGCTGACAAAATTTGGTTATCAGCTAAGGTACAGACTGAGCCGTTTATGCCCTCAGGCATAGAGATAAAAACAAATCTCACTTCAGTCAAACTTGCCCTTAGGTTTTATACCATCCATTATAATGTCAATGCATCAACGGATGGAGTCAGTAAAAGTAGGCTAGATGGAGTCAGTAAAAGTACAGCATTTCCTGTGCATCTAAATATACAGTTGATACAATAAAACTATATGCCATCATTTTAATTCTCACACATTTTGTTACCATGATAATAATATAATATAATAATAAATCCTTTCCAATAGGATGTCAAACCTTCAAAAAAAAATTTCAAAGGGAGGAAAATTTTTATGCTCTCAAGCCATAAAAATTCTTACTTCACGTTACATATCACAAACAAATTTAAGCAAATCTATTGGTTAAAATCTAACATGGCTGCACGTAGCCTAACTGTAACCTATGTTTTTTACTCCACTTGGACCAAAAACAAGAAAGAAAAAAGACTGCAACTAAATATTTGTGCATCATTAAGGTCAATGCCTGAATCATTAAGCGTAAACATTTATTATTTACCCTCACATCCTCTGAATCCAAACATAAATTCTTTGTTCATTCTCCTTGCAACTTGCAAGTGTTGTGTTATAAAGTGCCAAAGAATATTTATGACATTTCCCTTCATGAGAAAAAAAAACAAAGTAGGAACTTTGGCACGTGTTCCTAAACTTTCAGCACCAGATGACCAAATGTAGACAGAACACGTGCTGTGGATCCTTTTAAAAGGAAGAGTAGCCATAAAGGAAACACAGCATCATCTGGTTGGTCTAATCCTACAGACTAAATCCATTTGCTACAGGCATACCATGCCCACAGACAGGGCTTTGAGGAAATCCTACTATTGTTTATGTTAAGCATGTGGTATCAATGCTACATTCATAGTGAGGGTAACTTGAATCACAATTTGAACCTTTAAACACATAAAAGGAAGCCTTTAAACCCTCTTAAGCCCTCTTTACTCTAACCGGTTCTGCTATGTATTTCAGCCTTTCAGCATGTTGTCATCAAACAACTAAATTTACACATTTAGCAAAAGAGTAATCTAAATTAGCTGGACACTCACAGTTTAAAAACAAAAACAAAACAAAAAAAACATCAAGTATTTTAGATGGTCTTAGAAATAACTATTGCAAAGGAGTTGCATTTTAATTCTGTTAGCCATGTTGGTATTGGCAACTGAAATCCTACTCAAGCATTTTATTGCTCATTTGACTTTTAAGTAATAATCTAAAATATCTATTGTAATTATAGTATGCTTCTATAAGTTTGCCATGGCCACCTGATGTTAATCAAAAATTAAATAAAATTAAGAAATAACATGAGGATACTTTTATCTGGTAACTAACCCTAATCCTAAATACATTATCTAGCCTTATGCCCTGAGTAGTCAGCTACCAACGTAGAGCTAGCTAACATGATGGCCAAAGAAGTTATGTATTCTGCTTAGAGAACTCATGTAACGTTATTTCTCCTAATGTTAGTCCTTTTAGACACTTATCCTGTTTTAACATCCAATGTTTAACCTTTCTGAAGCCTTTACAAAGTGCAATCTACAAGCTAACATTTCAGTGATTGCCTGGAGGCTCATCAGTCCTTTCTCTAACCACTAAACCAGAGCCATTACTCTTTCAATTGTGGTGCCCAGTAACACAGGAGGATGACATTTTAGTAGGTAGTTAAAGGCATCTAAGGTCTGGCCACAATAGGTCATCAATAAGTGTGTCTCTAGCGGTTGGGAAATCTGGTCCCATTGTTACTAGTTGCAGTTGTTTCATCGTTGATTACAATTGATTTATACTTTTTTTTTTTTTCTTTTCGAAAGCCAACCTGCTTGTGAGCCTGGTCATCTGAATTAGTACTGCGCAGCTAATGTGTGTATCCTTGGTATTGTCTTAAACCCTAGCCTTACAAGTACAACCAATGCAGTACTGTAATCATATAACAAATGTAGTAATATCATAAATACCAAATATGGATTTGATGTTGTTTCATGTGAATAGTTGTTTGGCTATATGTGGCCCTGCAATAGACTGGCGACCTGTCCAGGGTGTACCCAGCCTCTCGCCCGTATGACAGCTGGGATAGGCTCCAGCACACCTGTGACCCCTGCGGGGACTAAGCGGTATAGAAAATGAATGAATTAATCATGTGAATAGTTCTTTGGCTAAATAACAATAATCACATGTTTGGTATCAGCTCACCTCTGCTGGTGCAGCTAGACATAAAAGTATTTTTTTCATAAACTTCATAAACAGACAGTCAGTGTTTCCCCACATATACCTCTGCCTGGACAGGCTGACCAAGTATATTAACAGCTACCCAAGTATGTCTGACCACCCTTATTTTATTTTCAATCTATCCCAGAGAACAATGCGATCCACAGCTGATTAACTTACTCCATTGCTCCTGCATCTCTTTGTTCTGCTGTTGCAAGTGAACTGACAAGCTTTAATAACAGATCTGTGCTATGCCAACAAACAAAAAGTATGCATTCAAACATCAGAGGTGACATTCAGCCTGTGTCAGTAGTCATATTGATGGAAACCTTACATTAGACTCCTATCTCTTCAAACAGCTTTTACGGACTTGAGCTACAGTGTGTGAGTCAAATTTATTGTGTGTGAATATGATCAGTTATCTGGCTAGTGTACAGACAATAACCATGGGCCAGCTTCACATTTTGCTGATTGTTAACAAAATAAATAAATAAATAAAAATTTATGTTGCTGCTGTCTGTGTCACAAGTGCTCATGTGGACCCAGAGCACTGCACTGACTACTAGTGGTAGACCGATCTGGGTTTTTCAACGGCTGATGCTGATGTCGATCTTTAGAGCAGGGAGGTTGATGACAGATTTATAATGCCAATATGATGTTGTTTTTGAAAATTAAATTGAAATTTTAAAAAGTGTCCAATAAACCACCTGAATTGTTTCTGAATAATATTAGAAATAATTTCTATTTTAAAAATATTATTTGTAGACCACATTAGTACAAGAATGTCCAACAAAACTACTATACAGCAATTTTTTTAAGCATAATTAAACTCAGTTTAACTCAAAATAATCCAGTCCAGTATTAAGAAGTGGATGAACTTTAAAAATAATTAACACAGAAATCAGGTCATTGATCCTCTGTGCACCTCTCTACTGCTGATCGAAACAGCGCTGAGCAGGTAACCAACATCTGGCAGAGGAAGGAGCTGGTTTGAGTTTGGGTATGCTGTCACATGCAGTCCACCAGAATTTTCTCAGTTTTAAGATATGTAGAAAATTGAGCTGAATGGTTACCACACAGCTCTACATGCAGTGTTTAGCATATTTATAGTAGGGCTGAAATGATTCCTCAAGAAACAATAAATAACTTTATTACCAAAAAATATTTGATGCAAATTCTTTGCTTCAAGCTTTGCTTGCAAAAGTAGCTGACTGACAGCAACTGGGAGTTTAGCTATGTGGGTGATGATCACACACCACATTTTTCTATATTGTAGTATTATAGGAGTTATTTCAGATTTTTGCTTGTTATCAGAGCCTAGAAGCAGCATTCTTACAACTAGTATGGCAATGCCGCTTTGCAGAACATTTGGAAATTGTAAGCAGTTAACTAAATGCAGCAGCAGTGTGCCATTATGGAGTGCATATGGGGAAACACTGTCATCAATTTATCTAATTGCAATCACAATGTCAGCCTTTGTGATTACATGACTGCAAAAGGCTGCAATTTAATTAAATAAATATGTATGTGTGTGAACATGACAACCTATTCTGTGACTGTGTGTAGTTTGCTCATTATCTGTGCTGCCAATAATGAGATGATCAGTCAGTTAGTGTTCAAGTAGCAGCGTGTGTGGTCACATGATTTTCACTGTGCCATGTTTACAATCTAGCTCTTGTGTTGTAACATTTAGCAACATTTTCAAAAACTGACTATCAACATATACAACTAGAAGCATCACAACATTTTGACCAGGCATTAACTACTTTATGTGAAGTGGATCACTAAAATATGTGGCTGTGACTCCTTCACTGTCTCTGTTCAGTGTGTGCGAAGCATGAATGAGCAAAAATGACAAATACTTTATTCCTGATGTTTGTCACTGTAAAATTCTCTTCCTTTGATTTACTTAACCTTAAATTAAAGTCAAATTTAACATAACTGAATTTAAAAAAAAAAAATGTGATAAATCCACTAGTCGTTATGACTGAGGAATCAAAAAAAATAAAACATAGCCTTATCACAAGCCACTCTGTATAGATGAGCTAGTTTAACTTAATGCACTGAAGTAATAAAATATAACACACCTGGTTGTTTTTACTGAATCAAAGAAACAATGCTGGTTTGAAATGTGACAAAGAATTTTAATCAAATCAAGTCAGGCTGCAAAATATTCCCACCCCAATTATTTAACTTCCCACCAAAATGCATGCCCTTTGAAATCACTTTTTTTGCAGTTTATGTGTAAAATGTGCTGTACACATAATAACAAATGGACCGGTCTGATTGTTTACGGCGTCTGTGTTTTTATAAGCACTTTATTTTATGTTTATCAACTTGCTGCAGTCTGTTAGAAACTACTACTGGCAGAGACAGAAATTTAACTAATTAAAATCACCATTGTGTGGCCATTGTGTAAAAGCCTCAATTTTACAAGTTCTCTCATTGTAAACATACTTTATAGAAGACACACACTGGTTCATCTTGGTAACTGCTGACAAAACACACTGTAACAGAACACTGAGCAACCTCCTTAAACCTTAACTGCCTCAAAGGATCATGCCTCAAACAAAACAGAGCTGATGTGAGATGGATCATGTCAGCCCAGATTGCTCAGGCAGACTCTAACTCAAGATTTTTCTATTACAAGTCAAGCACTTTAGGGCATGTGATAAAATGAGGTCTGGGATTACTTCTTCATTTTTAGTCACCATTTCATTTTCAATTATAAAAGGAGACAGAATCCTATTCCATAGAATTAATTTTAACATGCACTGTCAGTTTGGGTTCTTTCTTTTCCTGTTTTCTTTTGGATCAAAACTTGTGACACATGTTTGGTGCTTTCACTTAAGCACACCGTGCCACTACATTACATTGCCCTTTGTGCTACAGCATCAATATTCTTGCTAATTAAGATTTAGGTCTGTGTTGTCCCCTGTTGAGTCTTTTGTCACCACAGTGTAAGTGATCTGCATTGATTTTATTTTCTCATTTCTTTTTAATTGCATGGATTGTAGCCCAGTGTAACCTAACCTCCATGCAACCACCCAGCTTTAGGAGTTCCTACAGTATTCTTCTTCAGAGGTTTTAAACATCAAACAATGCATTTAACAGCTTGATGTTTAACAGTTGTATTTTCATACTTGAAGCATATGAAAGAAAGTACATACAAAT
>OMLM01014281.1:0-12148 GCA_900302695.1 Helostoma temminkii | reverse complement strand
TAAGTGGTCCTCCCTAAACCTCAAAATAAATTCTTGTCAGGGCTTTAAGCACTTAAAAATACTTTTTTTTTTCATGTTACACACTTTGAAGTATGAGGTGGTCTGTAAAATGTTGTGGTTCTTTTTATCTATTAGTTGACTATAAAAATTAGACGCCTCTTGGTTATTTAAGGCATGTTTAACTCCCAAATCAGTATTTTTATTTACTTTTTCCCCCTAAATTTCAGTATCTAAAACAAGGCATTAGCTTGGGATGTGGATTATGGGTTACTATATATTTCCTATAAAAACAACTAGATGAGTCCTAATTCAATTGGTCGATTGTTGTACCACTTTACCCAATGTGAGTGCCTGAAGTGTGCATTATGGTTCCATGTCTAGCCCTATTAGAGAAAAGTAAAACTAAGATGGGTGAAAGATGGAAATGGAAATGAGGAAAATGAATGTTTATGATTGCCGTAGGCTTTAAAACATCTGGTAGAGGGTTGAAGGGACAGATAACCGAACATCTTTCACAGATGTAATCCCCACCAACAGAGCTGTGGGAACATAACACAACAGGTTAGAGACAAGCAGGGACGAGAAAATGGATCAAGTTTATAGGTTTACAGCTTCATTACCAGGACAGATGCACACCCCTACCAGGAGGAAAACATGTCTGTTACATGGATTATGCTTGAATTTCTAAAGCTGGGAGTACATTTTACATATGGAAATGGTGAATGCTTACTTCATATAGCAACTTAGAAAGTCACTCTCAGGGCTTGTGAACTGCTCAATAGATCCCTGTAATATATGTTATAGTCTTAATTATAAATCATAAGTCAAATTTCATAACAGAAGAATGTAAATTCTAACATGTAAAAGTAGCATGTTAGGATATAAACAAAGGGTGCAGCTCTTGCTGCTGTGCTGGTCTGTTGATCATTTGTTGTGTCGACAATGTGTTCATTAATTCAGGCTGCAATCTCAAACATCAAAGCTTTAGCTAAAAAGAAGTACAAGAAGCAGTCTGATTTTAACATGGTCTTCAGATGACAGAATGCTGTTTATAGCAATTTATTAATGCAAGCTTGGATTGGATTTTTAGTTCAGCTTCCACCCTTATAACAGGGGCCCTGTTTTGGTTATTTTTACCAACCCTTTAAATCACATACAGCATGCTGCACAGCAAGAAACAGTGTGACCTTCCAACAGAAACGTCACAAAAAGTTGGCTGGGGTGGACGACTAAGAAGAATTTAATTTTTATTTCGAATACTAGAATTCACAGCCTGTCAAATGAAAAAAAACAAAAACATTTTTAACTGCTTAAAGCCCTGACAAGAATTTATTTTGAGGTTTAGGGAGGACCACTTACTGTTAGGTGATAGAAAACCCTTCAACACTTTGCTTCATATATTAAGATGAAGTCTGCCTGAGCTGAATCTTAGGTAATCCTTTGTTTTTCCATCTGTCTCAATGGAAGTAGTAAATGTACTGCTCCTTGGAGAGTGAGCTCTTCAGCTGAGCCTGGTTCATTATCCTGCTACTGTGCAGGGTGCTGTCTGGTAAATGGCTTTATAATGGCTCCTCACTTCCACTGTGATCTCCCTGCCCATTTCTCTGAATTCTGATGCTTTGTGGTGCAAAGAACCACAATAGTCAAAACTACTATTAGTCTACCCGTAACACTAAACCTCTTCTTTTTACCTCAAATCTTTTGCTTTTGAAGCCCAATTTAAAAAAGGCCCCTATCCAGAACTATTTGAATAATCATATATTTATGTGTTGCATTTGGTCTCAGAATCTCAATAAAGAAGCTAAAGTTAGTTATTATTCTGCAAAAGGAACCTAACAGAGTGAGCTTCTTTTTAGAAATCTGACAGCAGCAGCACCAGTCGATCTACATCTGCAGTAACTCCAATCGCACTTCTACAGCCTGCATATTTAAGCCACTGACCCTTGGACCAGTGGAATTTGTTAGATGAAAATATGTAATACATATTGAAGAAAGTTCAAAATTATGGCTGCTGAGAACTTCACATAATTCAAACTCACATGAAAAACAAACATTTCAGTATTTCTTGGTTTAAAACCCATTGAGATAAAAGTTAAAATGACATAAAACATCACATTTACAAAATGTGGATGCATGATAGACACTTTGGTTTCACATTTAATCATTTTCTATGCTGTTAATCTTCCCACAGCTCTTCAGGCAATGTGCGACTACTGCTCTTTAACATAGATTTCATAAGTGCCAACTCTACACTGTGTCGCGGCTATGTTTTCCTGAGAGTTTCTTACTTAACTATTAATATTATCAACCACCACTGGCGAAAGACGTCCAATGACTGAGTAAATGCCCCCAGCATCTGTGTTTTCTGTCTTCAAGTTCTAATTCTGTTACACAATATTACATTAGCTGCAAAACTATTTGTCTCTTTATGAGCTAAAATATACCCTCTATATCATTTCTATATTCTGTTTTTATTTGCATCATATATATGAAATTTACATTTTTGATGTTTTCATACCTTTACTGTCTTAAGAAACACTGCACATCATTAGATACTTTGTGGAGACTTTTTACTTTGACATCTGTAAATATGGCCAATGTTGTTTTCATTCTACTGTGTGCCTGTTTGTCTCGCGGCAGTGCTGTGGACGGAAACGTCAAATATTGATGCAGCTGAAGTCTGTATCAACCATTGTGCTTTAGTTTCAACTTTCCTTTTACTGTAACAAAGTTGGATCGTGGTATTTTATATCTCAAAGCCATTGGGAGTACATTTGAAAGGCCTTGATTTATCCTTCTGTTGTTATCTTTTCCAGACAATCAATAGACACTATCAGGTCAACAGATATTACTGGCATATGTCTAAACTGAATTATAAAGGGTTTTGCAGTTCATTGATTTCAGACATAGGACATTGTGAATAATGTTGCTGAGGTAATCAAACTATTTTTCTCTCTTAAACTGGTGCAGGTATATGAAATCCTTGCTGTGGATTCCAGTCTCACGTGACCACAGTCACATGGTCTTCTTACACAGTTTCCTCTTCCCAATCAAGGACACAGAGGACTACTATGCTAAATTCATGCTGCCTTGTTTGGTGAGAATGTTTAGGTTGGCATGATATGAACACAGACGCCTCTGTTGCTCTTAAGTGTTTATATGCTGATACAGAAAACACAGTAGTGGCTTAGACAAGGGGTATTATCCAAATGTGTTTAACTTTTGCCTCTGCCTCATCCATTCTCACTCTCAAATGCACTTTAATACAATACGTTGCCATTTATTTTATCAGGTATCAGTACATTTCTTTGACAGCTTCAATTTCTAGTTACTTTTAAGATGCAGAATCCTAAAATGAAATCTAATCATCCAATAAATAATGATATATTATTATGGATTAACCACCTGGCAGTACAGGACAAATGTGAAACAAATTCACAGTACCTTTGAGCAATATCAACACTTAATGTAGTAGAAAAGTTAAATGATAAGGACAATGAAAAGCTTCACTAAATGTTGATAGCGAATATTTCTTGGTAGCACACAACAGCCAAAGCTTTGGGTTGCGTTTACACACTATACGCTTAAATTTCTGGACGAATTTCTGGACAAAATAACCTCTATTCCCTACTTATATGTATTGCCTCCGAAGCACCAGCCTGGTCTCTTTTGCATAATAGAAGTGGCAAGTTATTGATGCCCTATTTTTACTTTTAAGTACACATTAAATATTCTGGTTGCACTGTACAATTTCCTGTAGTTGTTGAACTGCATGGATTATTTCTGCCTCATTGTGTATTTGCTGTGCAAGCGCATAGGCATCATTGGCTTCAATGAAATATGGGCCTGAGTTCTTCGTGTAGGCAGTAGAAGAAATATTCCAATTTTTAATGACTCCACAGTGATGCATATTTGTTATAATACAGTGAGACAGAAAAGTACAGAGAGAGAGAGAAGTGACATCTGAAGATAACCCAGATTAAAACAGCTAAAGGTATGGCTTCATTTAAGGTTAAAGACACAAAAACTGTTTACCCACCTTAACATTTTAAACTGCACTTTTTTACACGTATTACTCCCAGAGCATTTATGCATAGTTTAAAGGGTTTAGTACGGTCTCTTGTAGCCTCTCTCTTAATTCTCTGATTGCTTGTTTTTATTTTTATTTTTCCACTGGCTCATGGCGTTGTCTGTGAGCACAGAGCAGCCACCTACTCATGTTAGGTGGAGATAAAAACAAACCCTCCTCTGCACTTAAGCCAGCAACAAGGCATGTAGGACACTTAATTGTTGATTTGAAATGTGGACTGTTTCGTAGAAGAGTTCTGTGCCAATTCCTTTTAATAACAAAACAACAGACACGTTTTAATTGAGTCATAAAAATGTTGTTTGTTTCTTTGGAAAGTGCAGTTCATCTAAATTTCTGTTTCTCTGTCAGGGTCACAGTGTCACTTATCCTTTCTGATTGACAGACTAACACATGTAGTGCGCGTATGGCCTGTAAGAATGTGGTACAGGCACAAAGCGATAATTAAATCCCTTCGATCAACATCATTTTGGTACCGCCTGTGCCATGACACTCTGTCTATGACCAGATAATGATCCTCCCACATAGTTATGGCATCAAATGTGTTTAGACAAAATACAGCTAATCTAAGTTGTGACATGTGACACCTGTGGAGGTGTGGGTGTGGAGGTGATGGCACAGAGGAAAGTAACTGTTCTTCTCTCTAAGTGTATTTTTGGGGTAATTAACAGAATAATGAGCATCCATGATCATCTAAATAACGCTCTATGCACTATGAAGAATAAATACAAACACAAGCAAATTATTGTGTATATGTGTGGGAGTTTTTTTTTTTATTAAATGGTAAATTTCAAGCCATTATTTTGGAGAAGCAAAGAGTGGTATCTGCTTTAGTTGTTTACCATAACTGTCTGTTCTTGGTTGTTCAACATGTTCCTATATTTTTTTGTTAAATAATAACTGGTGTACATCCTATAGTAAGCTATATTCACTGGAATTTAAATAACTCAACCTATGTGATTAAACCTAAAACAGCCTGCAGATACAAAAAAAAGAAAGAACAAAAAAAAGAGGGGGCTGTTATGGACAGGTTTTTTTCCCCAGGTTTCCATGAGCCTTAGTCTGGGCTCCAAAGTAGGGGACAGATTTGATAAGCATCTTGGCGCATTGACCACAATGTGATACAATAACCATTCAGCTAGATCAGTAAACATAGTAAATGGTCTGCACTAGTATAGTGGTTTTCTACCTTACTGGTACACAAAGCACCTTACAATGTTGCTTCTCATTCACCCATTCAAACACGCACTCATGCACCAATGAAGGCAGAGCTGCCAAGCAAGGAGCCTGACCCATCTGCAGCAACTTGGGGTTCAGTGTCTCAAGGACACATAAAACTGGGAGGAGCTGAGAGCGTACTGAAGACTCCACGTTTGGTGGGAGACTGGTCTCCCTCAGAAACCAATAAGTGCAATTTATAGCTGATTTAATTCAGTTTGATTAAACTGAATCAATTTAACTTCTATTTGATAACTACATGATTTAAGTGTTTGCAGTAGAACTCAATATAATAACCTCCACTGCTACATTATTGCTTTTCATTCAACCACGATTTAGAAGGAAATCTTGTGCTTTTCATATGTGCTAATCACGTGACACACTGATGTATGTAACATGAGGATGCAAAGCACTCAATGAGGGAGAGATTATTACAGAGCGATGCTGCTTAATGTTTAAAAATCAAACTCTGCCTTAAGTCCATCTGAAACTGAAACTAACACAAAAGTGCCTAATAACAATCTAAATAAGTCACTTTAATCGTAGATTACTTTTATTCACACAGTTTGTGCTGTGAAGCAGCTGTGACTCTCTTTTCCTCTCCGCTTGCACTTTCACCATGCACACTAACACAAAAACACACACACAAAAATATCTTTATGTTCTCAAACTCTGGGAGAAAGCTGCTTTCTCTGAATAACCTGATTACGTAAGTGCATGTAAACGCAGTACATGACAGTAACTGACCGGAAAAAAGGGATGGAAAATACCATTTGTTTTGTTGGTAGTAATAGATACTGCTGGCTGCAAGCAATACTACATACTTTACGGATTATTACTGAATACTGATTTACAGTATTCAGTAATAATCCGTAAAGTATGTAGTATAATAACACTGATTTACAGAATAACTAATAATTATCAACAGAATGTTATTTTTCCTATTGTCATAAATATCATTACCACAAATTACTATGAATCATATTCCTATAGCTCTATCATTCATGTGAGCAAGTACTTTGTTTCTTTATGCTGCAGCTCTGCATTAAGATGTACTGAACGGATCACAGATCAACTGCTGTTTGTTAAACCACTAATGCATTCTGTACAGACAATGTTACTTTCTAGTCTGCACTTAAAGATAAGTGAAAGGGCTTATTTCTTGTCATAAGCGCAAACAAACTTGAATGTGTGGGCATTATTAATATGTAGAGCCACTGGAGCCAAACAGGGTCAAGTGTGTGTGTTTGTGTGTGTGTGTGTGTGACATTTGCACACTGCATAGGAACTGATTTTTATCACACAGGAAAATACGCTTTATGATACACAGAGGTACAGCCAATGGAATATACTATAAACCAAAAATAACAAATATTGCTTTAAAGGCAAAGTTCCTAATTAAAAAGGTATTCCATTGATAAAATAATAAATATTGTTATATTTCTCATATACAATATAGTGTACAATAATGCAGATGACTATGAGCTGAATATAACAAATTGGGTATTGTATACAGCACGAGTTCTCATCTTCAAATGACATTTTAAAATGTCTTGAACCAAAAATGAAATCATGAAGCTGGAACAAAGGGTTTGCCATAACTAAACACAACTCCCTCCTCTATATGTAGGACAGAGACAAAGGTGCTGACGCATCTTTATGCCTCTTCTGCTCTTTTTTTCAGGTTCACCATTATCATATTGAATTTGCATCAACTCCTCGCTGTCCCAGACCAAGAGCAGCACCTTTGTTATCATTCTGCACGTGTTCTCTCACAAGCAAACCTTGCATTAATCTAAGCCCACTACTATCCCAACCATTACTTATCTGCCTTTGTAGGTGGACTTCACGACCCCCATGAACTTTTACTATGCATGTTACATGTCAGATACTATTCATGAATGCTGAGATTTACAAACATCAAAGCTCCTGTGTTCAGATTTTTTTTATTATAGCTTCTAACAAAGTACAGCAGTAGCTAAGATGTTTTAATTTCTCTCTTTTTGTTGTTCAGTTAAACACATAAACTGCATAGTTGCAAGCATTGTAGCTATTTATCGCAGGTGTCGAGTACAATCATTGCTTTATTCCTTTTTCTAGATCAGTGGCTGTCAGTGATAATGGGCTGGATTCCTTGCCCTTGGAGTTAGTGCTAATGTAACTTAACACTACATAACATAACACAAGACTTAAGGCAAAGGCAAGGTAGATTCTTTGTCACAGAATTCTTGCTGCAGTACAGATAGCACCATATTGCCAGGAATTAAAGTAGTTTTACAATCTTGCCACTATTGCTACAACTTCTAACCCTAACCTTTTCCTGAAACGATATCTAAAAAATAATCACAAATATATTTTTAATATGCCGACAGTGGGTCAGCCAACAACAAGACTATATGGAATTTGGTTATTCATTTATTATTCATCCTGTCCTGGTATAAACAGGGGAGACAGTACAGACATAGGTGACCATTTTTAAGCATCTTCACTAAAAGCTAACTTCACTGCATTCACATTTGTGGGGGTCAGGTTGTGTTATGTGCTGCTCAGACACATTATACAATTTTTTTCACAAAATCTGTAGGAGAATTAGCTACTCTCTAATACCATCAAACCTTCCTTTCAGTGGTGTATTAGATTAATAGAGTCATATTGGATATTACAGATTTAGATAAATAAACCAGTGATTTGAAAGCTAATTTGTTTGTTGAGTGTATTTTATTATGACAACCCTGTCAGCATCAACCTGACCATCATACTGAAAGATCATGTTACTTGTCACATGTCACTAACTTACATGTCACGCTTAAGAAGCTGAACACAATAATATACCATAAAATTTTGACATGATTTCAGTGTTTTAGCTTTGTTGTAGTTCTGTCAAGGAACTGAGTTACATATACTCAAATCATTAGTGGAAAAGCAGCACAGAGTAGATGAACAGGAAGTAAAGACATGCAACTGATAGAAAATCCGGTTAAATTTCATAATAAAACATTAAGCTATGCATAAAAGTCCTCCTGTTGTGTCTGTAGCTGGTTGACTGAATGCACTCAGTTCTGGTTTCTTCTTCTAATATGTCTCTGCTGTGCTGCAATCAGCAGCTTCCTCTGCTAGATAATGTGTGTCAAACACACAAATTAATTATCAGGACTAATATAGTTTTAACAACAAAAAACTACAATATTAGATGCATTTCTGTTTGTTTAGTGCTGATTTAAGAACATATCCTGGTTTCCCAAAGTAAAAAGCATAAATATCCACAGAGAATACAGAAATCTAGAAGTTGTCAAAAAGCCAGACAGCACAGCAAACTCTCAAATGAATCATATTACAAGCAAGACTATTTCAGGGCTACTACTCTCTCCTTTAATTAAAATGGGGTGGCAGTGCCATGCTTGTTTACCTGTCGAGTTTTAGGTTAATATTTCGATATGAGCAATATTTTTCAGTTGTACATTTTATTTTATTTTATTTTGTCATGGTCAGAAAGCCACACTATCTGATACTAGTGTTTGAAGTTATTGCACTTTTCCGGTAATTCCAGTTTTTATAATATAAAATGCTGCCAAGTGCTCGTATCAGTATTTGGTGTCGGCAAGTACTCAAATGTACGTATTTGTACTCAGTCAGGAAAAAAGTGGTATCAGGATTACCATAGGCCTTTAGCATAGCATGGTTGTAGGTCTAACTGTGCCTTCCCGTGACCCACAGCTAGTGTTAACTAGATTACTCTGCTGAAGCGCACTCATGTTAACGAAAGATCAAA
The DNA here is from genome assembly GCA_900302695.1 of Helostoma temminkii. NCBI lineage: Eukaryota > Metazoa > Chordata > Actinopteri > Anabantiformes > Helostomatidae > Helostoma > Helostoma temminkii. The sequence goes on along the minus strand of OMLM01014281.1, from coordinate 3,074 downwards.
ATACAACAAAGACAGTTCAGAGGTGATACACAAAGACGAGAAGTTAATATGGAGACAAAGTGTTGTTTAAGATCACCTAATGTTAGCATATGTGCTTTCTTATAGTTCTACCGTGACTGAATCTGAATGTGGGTTTTCACAGGCAGCCTTCTCTCCCTTCTTTCCATTGCTGAGTGCCACCACTGAATCTTTTAGTGATATACAGTACTGGACTGTACCAGCCTACTTTCAGCCCTGCATACTGTACAATGTATCACACCACTTTGGACATGATGACATTATTCCCATGTCTGCAAATGCAGAAATACAAAAAAGCACATTTTACATTATCTGACAATAGTATTTTTTTTTACGTATTTTTCCTACTCTTGTTAGGTTGTTGGCATGGCTTTCCATGTTTTTAGTGGTTACTACTGCTAAAGATAATTAGCTATAATTAACAAATAGGAAACATATGGCAATAGGATGGGATGCTTATTTATACATTAAAAGGTTTGTTGTTGGTATGGATGTGTTGTTTCAGGTTCCTGTGACACAATAAAATATCATTCAGAAAGGCCAGTTTGAGTAAGACTCATAAACCTGAAGGCTTTGATTCCAAAACTGTACATAAAACACTTTGAAAGATAATTCACAACATTGGGAAATTATCACAGAAGCAATTACTCTGCTTTTTGTCACAGTGGTCAGTCAGTAATGTAGAAATACAGGGTTGTACCAGGAATGTGCACCTATTTAAACAGCAGCTCTATGTTGCTGCATCACACTGCTGCTTTAGAAATGACCAAACTGCTATACCAACTAAAAGATAAAATAGCACATATTCACTAATTAAAGCTAACCACCCAAACACTACAATATATTGCAGCTATGTTCCGCTTGAAAGAACATGCAGTCTGGCACCGACTCAAGCACAATACTAGTAATCACATCCAAAGAATATTCCAATTACGAATAATGCAAACAAACTATAAGACAAACATGATCTTGAACAAACCACCAATAGCTTCAGACTAACATACAACTGAAGCCAAACCATGAGCAACAATCACTAACCACAGTCGAAACTTAACTGACTACTCGTGAAAATTGTTACAATACACTGTTAAATGCAAACATTTTAAAATTAAATATTTTGTTGATTGTTGAATTAAAAATAAATAAATACAAACCCTGCTGCAAACAACATATAAATGTGGTTTACTTTCAATTTTAATGAACTGTTTCACTGTCCTGTTGTCTTATTTCCTCATCAGGACATGTCATGAAATATCAACTGATGGCAGCTTCAGTGCTGATAAACAATCTGCTCCTTCAAAGTTTGTGGTAATAATTACTATGCTGTGTCAAATGAAAACTGTAATTTTTTGTACACTGCTTCAGATTAAGTAGTGTCTTCATTTCCCACTAAACAAGCTCTATAAAAATGATATAAGAAAATCTTACATTTAAAAAAATGGATTGTATACTGGTTTCAGATTCAGTTAACGCTATGGACACCCAACACCCGATCTCATATGAACCTGAAAATACCTCAGGGTATGAAAGTATAGGTATCAATCCTTAAATCAATAATGTGAAGATGTTAAGTTATAACTTTTAGGAGACACAGTGAGGTCAAAGTCACAGTAAGATTAACTTTAATTACACATTAAGGTTACATTTTAATTTTGACTTACTTTTTGCTGTAGATTCCTCACTGCCCAAAGAGTCATGAACATCCAGGATAATCCCACAACTTCTCCTGTGCCTCTGCACTGCTGCCGCTTCTCCATGAAGGTGGACTGCATCCTCCATCTGGTTAGTGTTCCTGGTAGCTCCTCTGGTGCAGTTTCCATCAACATGTCTGATTCAGAAAAACTGTCATATTTGAGATTTTCAGTTTCTACGTAGCTTTAACGCTGGTTGTAGTAAGGTGGCTTCTTGTGGTAATAGCAGCATGCTACAGTTATCTAGCGTCTGGCTAACAGCAGGTGTCGCCGTTACCTTTTTTTACCTGCTTTTGCTTTAGTCTTTACAATTAACTGTCACCTGGCCTTCCCCAATACATAGCACTACATTAAAAGAGACAAAGCCAGTCAGCCACTCAGGTAAGAGGTTTGCGTGGTCCTCAAATACATACAACGCGAACAAATATCCACGTTAATTAGCGCACGATAATTATCGCACATTTTCTTCTGGTTCCTCTTCCTCTTGTTTTGTATTTGGCGGCTGGCAGACAACTTTTGTGCATTACCGCCACCTACTGAATTAATTCTGTCTTTATTCTCCCACTTACCCTAAGTTTTCCCAAAAATATATTTTAAAAATTGTATTCTACTTTTCACCCTTAGTGTAAGTAGTTTGTGTATTTGTTTCATTATTGTCAGTACCAGAATTTATAAAAAACATTGACTGGTTGATTGTCTTATACCCAATTTAGTAATAGTAATAGTAATAGAATAGCAAACTGTAAAAACCTGTAAAACGTACTGTAGCTTATTTTATCTGACATCATATGTAACTGTGGACTGATGAAGGCAACCCCAGATCTATTGTACATATTCTGCTTTGCTGTTTGAGTTCAACTGCTGATCAGCAGCCCATTGTTGACAAATATGGTCAGAAGCCAACATGCAATAATTTACATTCCTCATCAGTCTACCGTGGGTTGTAGAATATTATTATGTGATTTTAAAAATCTATCTTGTTCTCAGTAGATAATTAGCTTTTTTTCTCAGTTTATATATTCATAATCCATGTTGATCTCTGCCACATCTGAGCAAATAAATTAGGTTAGATGATGTCAGACTATTATTTTGATCACTTTTTTATGCATATGTCTATTTTTAATATACTTTTCTTAGGGTGAAAAGTCTTTTATTCACTATAGCATTTAGATAAATAAAAATACCCTACAAACATCATAGAATCTGGTATTAAGAGCTGTGTCAAAATATACTTCAATTTAGTTTAATTTAAATTTAATGTAGTTGGAACTTTAAATAGGTCTACACACCAGCGCAAACATTGATAATGAATGTAAAACAGATGTGACAGAAGAGGTCAAAGAGCTGTGGACATGTAACTAACCT
>OMLM01014280.1:0-11107 GCA_900302695.1 Helostoma temminkii | reverse complement strand
TTCAGCTCATGTTGGGTCAAGACAATCCTATGTATGCTACTGTCTGCTTCACTTTCACAATCCTCAATTCCTTCCAGGTAATTTAAAACAAACCAACATAATTTTGATTTTATGGATGCAGAAATACAACTTTTATATCACAGTAGCCTACCACTCAATATCTCCTGATATGATACCAGTGCTTTCTTTTTCCCAAATTTAAGCCTATACTGGATCTAATCTGTAACCTTCACTCCATGAAACTCTTTGGGATCATATTTGCTTAATGGTTTGTGAGACCTTTAGAAATATTATCATTGACAAAAGCAGACTGCTCAAATGTTTTTACAGCTCATTGACAAAAAAAAATTGTAATGGGTGAGCCAACAATACCCACATATCTTAAATTGTTGCAAGAACATATTTAAAGTAGCTGTACTATGATATATTTGCTATTTATATTTTATTCTCTGGCTCCATTGATATAAGATTATATGATTTTCAAGTTTTAAAAAAAAGCTGAAATCATGTGACATCATTTTGTGCAACTGCTCCTCTGGCCATTATATTAGAAAGGCTTCCTTGAGCCCTTCTCTCAACCCTACTCTGTTCTCTTTTCCAACACATAACAGACTTCCCATGGGCCAAAATGTGCTTAAACTGCAGTTATCAACATCATCCTTATGCTATCTGATGCCTTTTCACGTTTAGAGAAACTGATCCACATAAATACAAGCAGACTATACAGTAGTTAGGTTTTGGCAAGCTGCCTGAAAAAAATGCACTCAGCTAACTACACTACCAAAAGATTGTACACACATAGAAATTACTGTGATTTTCATGAAAAGATGCATATTCAGTTGTGCTACTATTTTTGCAAAATGTTCTAATGAGCAGTTATCCATTAAAATTAATAAACTTGCATTTGCAAACATAGACACATGCCCAAAGCAGATGGCCAGTTACGTACTTCCACGGTTATGATGTCAGATGGTTAAGTATTTAAAAAGAAATCTTAAGAACAAAATGAATTTGCCAGACTAAAACCTGAGTGTAACACCCAGGTTTACAAAAGTACATATCTAACATCAGTACACAGCATAATATGACCCCTAGAACCATCAATGTGTGTCCCAAACATCCACACTACTTACTAGTTTTTGTTTTTGTTTTTTTGATGTGCATTAACATTAAATAACTAAATAAATGTGTAGGCATGGCATGATGTCATTGAACATAGTTTGTTTCTTTTTTGCAGGGCCTTTTTATGTTGTTAACAGGGTGCTTTGCAGAGCAAAAGGTAGGTTTATCATTTTATCAGTGTACAATAAGTATCTTGTATAATAATATAACGTGTTGCAGGCAACAAACTCTCAATGTGCTACTCTCTAAACTAAATGTTTTTACAAAACATAATTTAGTCAGTGAAAATACTTTAATACTAGTATTTTTGTGTACTTTGGTCTGATACATTTAAGGTGAATCAAACTGGTAAATCACAAATTTTAGTTTGAACTACTTTTTAGAAAAGACATTTCTGCAGTTGGGGTTTGTTCTAAGCTCAAATAAATCAGTAGAAAAATATATCAAACTACAACAGTGCATCATTGCCTTGGTTCTTGAATTATTATCTATGCCATGGAAGACGTGGGTTTGAAAACCCAAGAAAAGATTGAGCCAATGTCCAAACATGTTGCCAGTTACTTTGTTTAATATTTACCATTTGGTAGATTCATACAACAAAACTATTTATGTTATTTATTACAGGTTCGAGAGGAACTGTTTAAGCTCATAATGGTGAGTTAACCAGTAAAGTCGAGTCAGCCTTGTACCTTGAAGTAATGTCCTTAATAACTTTGTTTGCCCTCAGGCAAAATCAAAAGGCAAAAGTGACAGCATGAAGAATTTGACTTCAACCACGTACACAAAAGACAAATGAAGACCAAGTAAGTTGTAAATGTTTATTACTGAGGTGTATCACTTGTAATGCAATAATTATACAATCTCCTTTTTACTTGTGTGACCAGCATCTGCATGGATGCTGACAGCACGTTGAGCTAAATGTTAACATCAGCATGCTGGGAAGAATGTAACACTGCTTTAAAGAGGAAAGTAAACATGTAGGCAGTTTTGTTTCGTTATGATGTACAGTAATTGGTTTGTGTGATTTGGCACCACAGCAAAGTCCAGTTGCAAATGCTGCTGCAGTTAAGTGCTATGGTTAATTGTTGACAATTTAAGTGAAGCGCCTCTGTCACTTTAAGGGGCAAAAAATCAGTTTTGAAAGCAGAACAGAGTTTTATGATTCAGCCTACAAATGTTCCTAATCATATGTGATCTGTACATTTCAGATTGTCAAGGATGGAAACTCTATACACTGCAGCTCTGCCTGGAGCCTACAAGAGGTCTTGGAATTTGCTTGTGTTAGATACTAGACTACAGACAAATATTGTGTAACCAGATTGTTAATAGAACATGTTTTTGTATTGTTGTACTGACTGATTGTGATATATATTACTGGTGGTAGTAGTTTCTACATCAAATTAGATCCTGCTCCATTATATGTAAATCTAGTTAATTTAAACTTTAGGACAACTTTTCTTTTAAAACAGAGCAAATGTCACTTTAGAAGACACATGTAACGCCACTGCATTAGATAATGCTGAGATGAGGACATTCAGTAGTCAAGTCAAATAAATGTTATTTATGGTGCTTTTATTTTTAATTGATACAATTGATTTTTACAATGTTCTACTGTTCACCTATTGTTTGTGATCCTATTGCAACCGATCCATTCTTTTAATTCCTATTTTTATCAAAAGCCAAATCATTGACAATTTTTCTGCTTATCCCTGCTCGATGTGCTATAGACAGTAGGTATTTAGTTTAGTCAGCTATTGCAAATGTAATTCACTGTTTGTGAACGCAGCTTTTTGCACAATGCATGTGAGCTCGTACAGGCTTTTATTTCTTGGTGAAAAAAACACTGAATGGAATAGGAAAGGATAGAAATAGTGATCTCTTTGGTGTTACATAGAGTAAGTCATATATCAAACTAAACATATAAAAACATAAAAAGGACATAGTCCAACAACTCATTTGCTGTTTGATATTAATCTTTTCCCACTAGATCCTACATGCACAATTGATTTACTGTGAGGAGATGTATTTTACTTATTGAATGTGTCATAGATAAGCTACACATGGTAGATATCACAGTCCTTAAACGTAATAAATACAGATTCCACCAGATCGCAGGTTTGCGTGTTTTCTTACATGACGAAATGATGAAGAAAGCAAATTGTGTCCATTTTGGCATACCATAGAGTCAGTCATTTGAAGATTTTAGATCAGGGGTCCAAGATGTCTGGTCACTTCAAGTTCTCCCTGGTCAAGGTCCAGACTGATTTTTCATTACTTTCCACAAAATTATTTATTCGTTATATATATATTTTTTTGATGAAAAACATTCCTCTGTCCACCTCAAGACAGTAGTCTTAGTGATGTATACATGTTGTGGACAAGGTCTACAAGTCCACATTCTTGCTAAAACAGCAGTATAACATATTTTTAAAATAACAGTACATAAGTAAAACAATTGTGGGCATTTTTCCTGTTTATGATTCAAAAACATTATTTCAATTAATTGAAATTTTGTATTATTAAATGAGGGTTGAATAAGCTGAGACGTAAATTTAATTAGTAAATACTTTTAGGTTACTGCCAAGAGACATTTTGGGCATCTTTAATGATTTTGTAGAGATATAATTTAACTTTTTTCAGCAATCATCACAGATCTGGACCATATGTCTGCCATTTGCCTGCTGTTCTTACTGTTCACTGTATGTTTTTAACCTATCAATTTAGGGCACTTTGGGCAATTGCCTCTTTTACCCACATATGTTTGTATGCATGTGGCTGTTCACTCTATGGAAATATAAAGTAGCTTTTCACTTGTCTGATACACATACACTGATACACTAGTTTTATCTTCCTTTAACCTGAAACAAGGAAACACCTCTGGAAAAATCCCTCTCATGTTTTTGCATGAAGCTAGTGAACTTTATTGGCTGAAGAAATGAAAATAGACTGGATTATTTGTTTAGTTTGTATCATAGTCAACAACAGGTGTAGAGTATTAGACCCATTGGAGGGCTGCAGTGGCAGTGTGAGGAGCATATTGTTTGGTCATGCAGAAAAGACACATCTCAAACCTGTGGATACATAAAAACATTAGTTACTGAGAAAAACCTGAGCCGTAGAATCAAACCTGGGTTTTTCTTGCTGTGAGGCAACAGTGCTGACCACTAATTCATGATCCTCAGAGTACCATTTGTTGAATATTTCTGTGTAATACACCTGCATTATCAAAAACATTAATATGAGAATTTCCCACCTGACATATACAACTGCCACAATTACTTCTACTGTGAGTGATAAGAAAGCCATTAATACCTTTTGTATCTTTTTCCCATCAACAAACTACCACAACCATGAAACTTTACCATGGCAGCAGAAAGAAAAACAACAACAACAATAACAAGGCCTTTTTCAGATATGACATGGTGTGCGCACCGGGCATCAGCGTTCCGTTGAGTTGGGCGCAGCGCTCTGTGATGTCAACTCGGCGCGTCCAATCACAGAGAACCTAAAAGGTCTGTTCAGACGGGTTTGCAGAAAAGCTGAAAGTTGGTCCTTATTTTTGTGAATATTTTTGTCAAAAAGCTATCAAATTGGTCCCGACTCAGTCTGATGTACACTAGAAAATGGTCAAGCTACAGCTGCGGCTCCTACCATTGCTTTAAAATTTCGTGGACTCACACCCTCTATTTGCAGCTCACCTCCTTCTCTTTATGAGCAACATTAAAGACACAGCTTTTTGCTGATTTGCAGGCAAATACATAATACAGTTAATTGAAATAAACCAACCACTGATACTACCTGCTAGTCAATGCTAATCACTAATTACCTTCACTTGGTTGCCTAGTGACTGTTGCCCACGGCTTGCGAGTCTGTGTTCTCCCCTGCGCTGCTGCACCTAACCTCTGCAGTGAGCGCAGCACAAATCGCGTCCGATCTGAAAAGGACTTTAGTCTTTTTAAGTGCTTATCAAATAGTTTTCCCACAAACATTTACTGAAGCTATTTTAGGTTTAAAGTAAACAAGAACGAAATTTTTCGAAAGACTTCAGTTATATATGGACTATATGTGGTAAAAAAAATATGTAGGGTATTCATATTAAGTATTTGATTATGGGTGTACAGTTTGATTGTATTTTAATTTTCTATCAGCACTTAAAAAAAACACTGTGTAAATAAAACTTTTTTCTGTGTTAATATTGTAAAACATCAACAATCAGCATGAGGACTGGTTTGACTTTTTAACATAGGACGACTTTTTTTAAGTGACGACAGTCCTCAGTGTGTCACACTCCCTTAATGCACAGGTAGTTTGGTTAAGACTTGAGATAGTGGCACATGATCATGGGCAGGTCTACCAGGCAAATATAATAAAAAAGTGTAAATCTTTTGCCATGCTTAGCAGTACAAAAATATCTACTTTTCTGGAGATCAGTTTCAGAAGGTTCAGGGGTGACACGTTTAGTTATGATGTTTAAGGTCTGGGCTGGGTGACTGGGGAACACATTATATAAATGAGAGTCTTTGTTAAAGTGGCTAAATAGCACAAAACTACTCAATGTTTACAAAGAGATTAACTTAAACTCTAACTACACTGGAATTTTATAAGGAAGATCTCTGTATACTGTATAGAAAGATAGATGATTTATTGATCCCAAGGGGAAATTCTGCATTTGCAGCAGCCATTACACAGAAAAACACTAAAACATCTGCAACAGAAGATCTACACACTAACAATACACAAAAAACAGTACAAAGAATAGGACAAATACACAAAAATAATTATAATAATTCATTGTGCTGCAGTTTAATTATATGTAATAAGACACATTTCTATTCATTTTATTCTGAGAGCTCTCTACTGTCGGAGAATCACTGAACATGGTGATGGCTGTTGTGACTTTCTGTCCCTTTCCTTGTCAAAGCAGAGGTGGAGAAGTGTCCACACAGAAGTCTGTTTGACCAGTAGGCTGTGGAGAGGATGTGAGCCGTTCTCCATGATGTTTAACAGTTTGTGCTCCTGTGCTGCTGATCACCTGCTCAGACTCGCATCCCCACAACCTGTCTGTCAGGTAGTCAGTAATCCAGGAGGTAGTAGAAGAGTCTACCTGCATCATCAGGAGCTTCTCTATCAACAGGACAGGCTGGATGGTGTTACAGGCGCTACAGAAATCAAAGAACGTGATCATCACAGTGCTGTTTGCTTTGTCCAGGTGATAGAGAGAGCTGAAGCAGGTAAACAATGACGTGGTTAACTTGCTGTTTTTGTTAGTTATTTTAGTTCTTCATGACTTGCAAATGAAAAAACAAAGCAGTACAGTGGAAGTTACAAGATCAGTGGAATTTAGTATATGTAAAACAAGTTTTCCATAGAGCCATGCTTGCTGTAGCCACCCTGTTTACTGTTTAGCCTGTGGGGGTTTCTTTGTGTGTGTGTGTATTCATAAGCCCATTGAATTTGCATAGCCTGCAATTCCGTTGTAATAACTCATAGAGTAACCTAGTGTTCATAGGAAATCAACCATCAGCCATTAGATTAACCCATCTGGTGGTTTCAACGCTGTACTAGACAGGGGTCAACACAAGTTTTAATGCTGTACGTGATCAACAGGTGTCAAAGCCATGGATGTAAAATAAGACATGACACTTGCTTCAATAACTTTACATTGTGGTCATGACGATTCTGAGTCAAAATGCTCAAGTTGATTCCTGTCCACCACAATGATAAACAGTAGGAAACAGCTGAATATTGTACAAATCACAAGCATGAAAAAATTTAAACAAACCAGGTGTTTTATCATAAAAAAATTTTTCTCACCTGTACCTAAATCCAGCACATTGTACCTCTTACACGTTTGTGGAAAACATACTGTACAGTAAATGAAAGGTTTCTTGCTGCATAAACTGTAAACTTGTCTCTATTCTTTGTCTCATATACATTCACTTTAGAATTGTCAAAAAAAAATTTTGTAACTTTTATTTATTTTGAGTCTTTGCATGTCTTTTTCATGGATCCCATGATCACATTCACTTTTGTCGCCTGACGGACCATTAATCAGCTGTTAATCGGGACCGAAGAACTGTCATCTCATCCGCCATTTGTAATTCCTTTACACATCCACACACCTAGATTACACCGTGGTCTCGGCCACCATTACACACATACACACACATGCCTGTACATGTATACATATGTTAATCAGGCTGTCATTAGTGATATTATAGTGTGCCTTATTTAATTGAAACAGCTTTGATTGTTAATCAGTGTTGAATCTCTTAAATAAAGTTTGTTACAGTTTAAGTGGTCGTTGTCTGTAATTGTTTGTGTACAGTAGTGCAACATCAGTTGAGCACACACGGCCCGTGCCAAACTTAATACCTTCAGTTTGACAGATTTTTAAAATTTGGTTATAGAAAAACGGTGGTGCCCCATTATTAAAATAGTTATTATTATCTAATATTATCGTCATCTAATAAACAAAGTTACACTTGGCATAATTCCAACATAATTGGTGCCCTTTGTCTTGTGTATGTTCCCTAACACTGTACACATTCATGTGAAAGCTGAATTTTTATTTTGTTACTTTAACTATTTGGTAATGTATATATTATATATGTCTTTTAGTGCTTAGTTTATGATGCTGTATTTTTTCTGTTGGGAGTATTCATATCTTTTATATCTTTATTTTGTGCAAATACATACTGTGATGCTGCTTTGTTTTAGTTTCAAGGCCAGAGCAGCTGTTGTTTGACAACTTGTTTGAGCTCCTGGGTCTTTAAGGGCCTCTTCTCTCCATCCCCATTCTGCTGGGACCTCCAGCGAATAGTGGTTAACAAAATCAGCTGATTCATTATTATACATGTTCGGTCAATATATGCAATGTTATAAGCCTCTACGTGTGGTTTATTATTTATTGTGGTTGAGGTGGATCAAATGCTTGGGTCTGAAATTGAACTTTTGTGTCTGCAATGGAGCTGGGTTGCTGGCACTTCTGTTTAATATTAATACTAATCACCTAAAACCACAGTGATTTTATCATTACTTAACGGTGAACAACAGGAATTCATGATGCATCTCTCATTAATCAATGCATTAAATCAATGATATATTTAAACATTATCCATATAATTTATTGCCTTAATTTATAGTATTACGGATAAATACATTACTGTTTCAAGACTGCTGCAGTCTGTTGTTGACCTGTAACCATTGTTGTTTTGATTGTTTATGAGAAAACCTTTTTTTCACAGGCAAAAATCCCACATCCAAACATTGCTCTAAGTTGCAAAGCTCACCAAAAAAGTTGTGACACAAATCTACATAAAAACAGAATGCAATTAGTTGCAAATCGCATAAACCCTAACAGATCATATAATGCATATTATACAACAGTTTTACAAAGCAATTTGATCAGACAAGAGGCATTCCATGAGTGCTTACATTTTATTTAAAATATATTAGACATAGTTCAATAAAGATCCAAAACCCAGTTTGGGTTTTCCCCACAACCCCACTCAGTTCAGTCCATTCCAGTTAGAGCTTAAATTACATTGTATGGTGCACATATTTACCATATGTGCACTATACTCACTGAACTGACAGTGAGTCACTAGTCAGTCACAGCTGTTGTGTCGGCCGTGATCATGTGATATTGCTTAATCAAATGTTGTCCCATTTATGCCTGATAAAAGTTTCTAACTGCTCAACAGTTGTTGGTTTTCTTTGCAATATTTTGCGTTTCAAGATTTCAAGAAAATATTTTCAATTAGTGAAATGGCTAAATGGCAGACTAGTTCAGCACTCAGGCTCTTTTACTAAGAAGCTATGCTGTTGTCATAGATGTGGTTTAACACAGATCACAGATCAGCACAGCGATCTGTGAACAGATGCAAAACAGATGGTGATTTTTGAAGTATTCCTGAGGCTATGCAGTGATGTCCATCACAGAATTCTGTGTATTTTTGCAATGCGGTGCCGCAGGAAGGTCCAATGATAACAGGGAGCTAATATTGTGTTTCAGTCTTATCTCTTGTCCACAGTGATTTGTCCAGATTCTCTTAATCTTTTGATGAAATTAGGTAGTGTAGATGATGATGTTTGACAAATTGCAGATGCAGCTTTTAACACACTGGTGAGCTTGTTTATGTCTGACACTCTGACTCTATAAGATGCTTTTTTTAAACGGAATCACGCTAATGGCTCCAATTAATTGCAAATTAGCCTAATTAGTTGCTATATGCTTTGACTCTTACTCTTTTCTAGTCATCTGTTTACTATGTCCAAAATAGTTTGAGACCTGTTGCTGCCATTAATTTACAAATTCTGCTAAACGTCATAAGGACAGGGTACAGAATCCATCTGCAGACTGCCAAGAACAAAGCATATGCAGTATTGAAACTGACTAAAGACAAAAATGTAAATCCAATACTGATGGCAGCAGGTGTTTTCAGTTCCTATAGTACAATGCCTTATAGTTATAGAATATAGAAAATACAACTACAATCTTTCTCTGTTATTGAATATTGTGACCCCACTTATTTTACGTGATTGCAATCAAAGCCATATACTCAGTATTAGAAGATGTTTAGCCTACTGAGCCAGTAAAGAACTTACGTTTTATGATAGTCAAGGATCAGCAGCACAAGAGGCGGCCAACTGACTCAAAGACAGCTGAATTAAAGTGGTTTCCTGAGGCAGGCATTTGTCGTGTGAACAAATATCCATGGAAAGCTGAAACACTGTGTGCATGTGCTGCTCAATCAAGATAAATAAGTTAAACAAATGCAAATAGTCTTTCAGCAAACACAACATCATGTCCTTTAACACCCCCCTCCACACACACCCTTTCCATCCAAACTGAGTCTTTCCATGTGCTCACTTACTATGATTGTAATGCTGACATGCATTTCATAGTGATTTAACTGTGTTCACTAACTGCAGCAAAGTTGAGTGCTTAATCCTCTGCTTCTGTATGCTTCTCAGTGTAAAACCAAGGTAAGAGCTTTTCTGTTTTTTTATCTTTATGAAAGTGATGTGATCTGAATAATGGCTAACTCTTCATAGCATTTGTATTCTCCGTACTATAAGGTGCTACTTGATATATGTCTGGGTTTATGTAACAACTATCTTCTCCAAAAAGTCAACTTCTTAAGTCTCAAATTAAGTGTTAAAATGTGTAATTTTGTGTACAAATGTGCATGGCATTCCTATATTAAGTAACTTTTCAGTCGCTATTTTGTCAACAGGAAATCCTTAAAGAAAGTTGCTCTTCTTGGAGTGGGGATTTATTTTACACATAATGCTATTTTTTTTTTTTCAAAATAGAATATTATTTATTCTGATCATTAGAATGACTATCATGCAGGTGTTCACAGTGATGCAAAGTAATAGTGCATTCAGTCAAATACTGTATTTATGTTCTACATAAATTTCCATTTTATGTCACTTTAACTTGAAATATTTTGTCACTACTCTGAGAGCAATAACGTAGTTAGTCTTCTACTCCACTACCACATTTATTTGACCATTTTTAGCTGACAGATACTTTCCTGACATAGTTTGTGATAATAAATAGAGCATTTCTACACTGTGATAATAATGATTTTACTAAAATACAAGACATGTTCAACAGTAACAGTAGAAATCCCTCTTATCACTTGACACAACTGTCGTTGTAACACTTTAGTAGCAATAACAGTTTTTATTAATCACTACAACTTTTAATTTGCCATATGTTTCAGTTTAGTTACTGTTTACAGAACAAATGTTTGAAATTAGTTTGCAAAAAGAAAAATGGGCTACAGTTCCCTGCAGAACAGAAAAGTTAACAGAAATGTTTAGTCCATGTTACTATTACTACTTATTAATAAGAGCTATTTGTTTAATAGGTTTCTGTTAAGTTTATTTCACTCACGTTTTAGAACTTGAGTGAAATATGATTTTATATATATATATATATATATATATACATGTGTGTGTGTGTGTGTGT
>OMLM01014279.1:86293-111864 GCA_900302695.1 Helostoma temminkii | reverse complement strand
CAGGACAACGACACAGGTGAATTATCTTCTCTATCTCATAAAATAAATCCTACATCCTTTATAAATAAATCCTTTTGAATGGCTCCCTGACATTTGTTTCCAGGGTCCTTGTTCAGAAATAAAGAAGCAGATGGACAAGACTGACCCGCTTGCTTATCCCTTGCTGCAGTGGTGAGTGATGCAATCGAAAAGAGCATTTCACTCATATTATATTTAAGATATTTAACGGTCAGAATGTTTTAGACTCATATACAGGTTTGTGTTTGTATGTTTGACAACAGGATTTTAGCAAGCAACAGATCTCACATTGTCAAGCTTCCACTGCACAGGGTATGATAGTTTTCTGTTTAGGTCTGATGGTATAACACTGTAGTTTTCCAGCTGTGAGTATTATTAGATTGTAGACTGTGTTTTATACATTTTTCTGACATGTTTATATCATCTGTCGCACAGCAGCTGAAGTTTATGCACACACCCCATCAGTTTCTGTTGATCAGCAGCCCTCCATCCAAAGAAGGTCGTTTCCAAACTGCCAGAAAAATGTTTGGCAGCACTTTTGCTTTCCAGTGAGTAAACCAACAGCTGTGCCACTAAAAAGAAAACAATCCCCGCATCAACATGCATATTGAAAGTGATGCCTGCTTTGACTTAGACTCTATTTTCTTTTTTCACAGTGGATCCCACATTGAAAACTGGCACTCGATTTTGAGAAATGGGCTTATTAATGCCTCTTATACAAAATTACAGGTAAAGTATGAAAATCCCAAACTCTTTTTTAAAAGTTTTATATAAACATAGACATTTCACAGTGGAGATCTCAACTCACAAAAGTGCTACAGGTGAATTCAGATGTCTTCAGATCAGTTCTCAATAGCTAATCTGACATTTTTCCATCATTTCTTTTTAAGCTTCATGGAGCTGCATATGGGAAAGGCATCTATTTGAGTCCTATCTCAAGCATATCTTTTGGATATTCTGGTAAGAATCCACAATTTAATGGTGTTCCTACTGGTATCAGTTTAAAACTATATGGAGCCCTGTTTTCCTGAAACCAAACGCAGTTAAAACACATATGTAATCTCTCTGGACAAAGACGTTATGGACGTGTCCAAGGTTCTTTTTGCAGTTTTCGTGAACACCAGCATTGGTGCCCAACCAGGCTTTATGTGGAGGACAGGCAGAATACATTATTACTGGGAGGAATGCTTTATGAGCAGGTGGAGTTGGGGAGAGAGTCGAAACTGTCCAATCATATCAGCTCCTCTAATCCTCTATTCTAATAGCTTTCCCAACATAAATTAGTTAGCCACAGGATCTACTTGGTTAGCCAAGTAGTTCTTACTAGTTTTTTTATCAAGTTAAAGTTAAGTGCAGGACAAAAAAGCACGTTCACATTCACAGTGACACAAACTTAAAACAATCAAGTGCAGAAGCAACAAAGGACACCATTACATTATTGGACCAGTGGGAGACAGTAATTCAACCAACTGTACCTAACCTAGAAAAAGAAAAAATGTAAACCAGTATTAGCAATATTGAAACATCCTTGCACAATTTGTACCTGCCACCTCACTGACTCAGTAGTTGAAAAGTGAAGGACGCTGACCCTCCTATCTCCACCTGCTCTTGAAACAACCTCTGGTGTCTTTGCCAATGAAGGAGGGAGGATAAAAAATTCTCTATTTCTAACCCTAACCTTAGTCCAGACTGATCTGGAAACCTGTGATTACAGCTAACTGACAATAATACTGCTGGTCATCCATAGCAAAGAGAGAAAGAGAGATGAGAGGGATAGCATACAGTAGTATAGTATAATAAAGTACTGTATTGGGTATTAAGGGGTGACATGGTTAATTAAATCTCACATGTAGTGAGAATTAAATGGAAAGTCATGTTTAGCAGTAAACAGCTAATGTTTACTTCGTGTTTTAAAGGCAATCAAGTTGCATTATTAGAGAAAAAAAACAGACTGCTGATAAAGTATGCATATCTTAGAAATTCAAAGTTGCCAGAAATGTTACTTTGGTTACCCTAACCTAAATAAACACAGTACACTGCCTTTAAAATGAGTCAGTTGTGTGAAATAGAAATTCTGAACAATTTATACAGAATCACAAGTACATCTAAAGTAAATTATTACTTTACTTAAGTGTAAGTCCGCAGTCTGTAGAGTGAATAATTAATGAAGCCAGTTAATTAATTAATGAAGACACGTGTTGTGTCAGAATTATGCAGGGTCTCTCTGCCAAATCAGAGTGTAGATGAGATTCATTTTTCTGTGGCTATATCTCCCACATTGGTGCCATCAAGTTCTCCCAGGGCCAGGAAAAAACATAACACAGAGCAGGCTAAAGCTGAGGAAGACTGGGTTAGAGCTGTGTTAGAAGGAACACCGGCATTGTGCCTGCAGGAAAATAGAGCCACCATCCTTCTGCAGATGTCATATTGATTCTAGCGTGTTTTCTTCTGCTTTGTTTTAGAAATGGGTAAAGGCCAACACCAAATACCTACCAAGGTGGAACTCCTAAATAAATACAACCGACTTCACAAAATCAAACCGGTATATTATTCACAATTGTCCAATCTCTGCCTAAATACATTTTGCCAAACCCTGTAAACTCTCTTGTGTCTCATCCTGTATTCTTGTTTTTTTTTTCTTTTCTCTTTTTTCTTTTTTTAAGGATGAGCCAGGGCAAGCAAGATTTCTGCAGAGCAGGAACCTTAACTGCATCGCACTCTGTGAGGGTAAATATGACATAATAACAAAGATCCCTAATTTAAGTTGTGACATTTTGGGTGAAGGTTGTCTGTATTTACAGTCATAACTTCGAAAGACCTTCAGAAACATGGTAACATTTGGGTGTGTCCAATATCTGACCACGTGTGCACACGATTCCTCTTTGTGTAAGTAAAACATGAAGCAGCACAGTCGTAACTACCTGAATATCTGCTCTCACCACACTGTGGTTCAGACTTCTCTAACAGGTCATGTTTGTTTTTTTCAGGTATGAAAATGGTCAAGTGGGAGACGTTCACATCAACACGCAGGAAACCAGGATCCACCGGGAAATTTTACAAGTAATTGCTTCAAAGACATGCTGAGAAAGCAAATGAATGCACAACACATACAGATGCAGATACAAATACTAATAATAAGTCTGTGAGATACGTTGCTTTGGATAAAAGCATCTGCCAAATGACTAAATGTAAAGGTAAATGTAATTACATCTACACCCATTTCATCCACATCATTTTAATGAGTGCAAGTATGGGCAGAGAATACATAATAATTTGTTTGTTGGTGGCTACACACATTACGTTTAATTTTTGTTTCTTTTACAAATAAATATTAAACAATGAGCTGCCTGTTATTACATTTACCAGCTTCTATAATTGTAAACTCTCACTCCAAGGAAGGGAAATACTCCTAAAAGCTGTTATGAATTGTAATAATATCAGATAGAAGAAACTGGATTGTTTATTCAAGCACCTGTAACAACCTTGTGTCTTAATATACAGTTTTTTGTAATCTATTACCATTGTCATACCATAACTCTGCTGTAAGTGTATCTTTTGTAAAATGTTTTATAAAAAAATATTTTAAATAAAGTTTTGCCAATTTTGTTCAGTACATTTGAGTGTTCAATATTTATGTTAATGCAGCTTCTGCACAGTTTGAATGTCCATTTTTTTAAAGATATTTTTATTGAAAATTTTTATAGGTTAATAACATACATAAACAATTTAACCCCAAAGATGGGTCAGAACAGTGTCAAACTAGCGTATTCACACACACATATCCATTCACACACAGTAAACAGATTTACATATCAGTAAATTCTATGGTATACATACCTAAATGCCAATGGTATGTATGTAAGTCTTTCTGGTCTGATGCACTCTAAAAGTTCCTTTATCCACTGTTGTATAGAAGGAGCGTCCATATTCTTCCAGTTCCAGCTAGTAGCAGACCAAAATCCAACAATTTAGTTTTTTCCTTTGATTGTGAGAAACATTTTGGTTATATTCCCAGCACACAAAGTTTGGCACAAAATGGGATCCTTATACTGAACACTTCTGACAAGCATTTGATGATATAATTCCAGATTTTCTGTATCTTTGGACGATCCTATAGGCAGTGAAAAAGTGTTCCTTTGTCATTGTGGCATTTAGTACATGTGTCTGGAAAATTGTTAGACATATGATGGAGGTTTTTCCAGGGTTTTATACACTCTTGTCAACCATCTATATTATAATAGCTTTAATCATATATTTACCGTTGTTTTTAGGCTGTAGGACACGCCTCACTCCAATCTGTTTTTTCTATTTGAATGTCCTTTTGAAAGTTTGGTTTCACACACAAAACACAATTGACCGAAGAAACATCTGTAAGTGGAGCTGTTGAAACTGGAAAATACTTTGAGCACATTCAGAGCTTGATGCTGAGAAGAGTATGTGTAAGAGTTCTGCTTGTAAAACCCCCAAAATAAGCTATGTTAGATGTGGTTTACTGGAAAAAAGCTTACAGAAAGAGAATACTGTAGGGCATGCAGAGAATCAATTGGACTAGGGGGACTAAAGGATTTACCATTGTTCTCATGGTGGGAATGTATTCACTTGACATTTACTGTCCACTGGATTATCCTCTTGGGAACCAATTGTGATTTGTTCTGAACTAGATCGACAGCAGTGAGAATCACTTCTCTGTACTCATTGTTCAGTGAATAACACAGGGTGTATGCACCATTATAACAGGATGCTGGTTCCATATGAGCCCCACAGCTGCCTCTTCCCCCAGCTCAGCTCCTCTAAAGGAAGCAACTGAAAATACTGGATCTGGTTCTGCTTTATATCTTTATTCAAGTTTGCCAAAGTAGCAGCCACAAGGTATAGTAGTCTTCTTAAATCACTAATTCAAAGATGGCACAAACTGTGCAGCGCTCATTTTCTAGGTCAGCCCAGCAGGCAAAGGACTAAAGACAGGAGAAGAGTCAAGTTACTGTAATAGCCCAAAGAAAGACATTTCTCAAGGACCATATGGCTCTGTGATGATAGTGCAAAAGGAAAGTTGATTTGAAAACCACAATAATCTGCTATAACTGATATGTCTTTGTGTCTTAACCCCAGTGGCATTGTTGTTTGGTGTAATATCTACAAAAACAAATCTTAAGAATTTGACAATCAAAAGCAATTCAATTAAAGGATTGTTTCAACTACATGCCTTGTTAAATCTCATTAACTCATGTTTACTCATCCACACAGTTCAGCAACCATGCGGACAAACAAATTCTGAGCTCTTGAGGGGTTAACAAATGCTTTCTGCCAAAACCAATGAACTAGATTGTGAAAGACATTATTAAATGAGGCAAAATGTTGCATGTTCCTTTAAGAGCTCTATGTCCCGCTCTACATGTCGCTCTCTGAGCCTCATATGTGTTTGTTGGCATCAGCTGTCCTCAGTGCTGAATAGAGCAAGGACATCTTTTCCTTCACATCAATGGGATTAGAAGAAAAAATGCCCCTTTTATTCTGCTGGCTGTCATCTTGGTGCTCAGCAGACAAACTGGAAATGCGGAGTGGACAGATGACAGGAGAAAGATCAAGATAAGTCATAAGTTTGGATTTTAAAGCTCATCAGTTTTTAATTTTTAAATAAGACTGAAGAAGAAATGTACTTCTGACCTCAGGGGAGACAAATAATCCAAGGCTGCAGGCTCAGAAACAGCTTTCTGTGCTGTTACTTTGCTTTCTAAGAAATGACTGAATCCGGGGGTCAGATCAAGAATTCAAATGCTGCACACAGCAATGTAATGGAATGTCGCTCTGCTTCTTCCATCCCTGAGGTGCCATCTCCAAAACTTGGCCAGTGCAACTTCAGGAGAGTCAGTCGCACAGAGGACAGCGGTCTCTATCCAATTCCTGGCCTAGCAGCAGACGTCCTGCACATGCGTGTGAAAGAAGGTAGTAAGATCCGCAATTTACTGCAGTTCGCAACAGCTCGCATGCAAGGAGAGAGAAGAGGTAGCGACAGGACATCACTGAGGCAGGTGGTCTTCACTGGCTCAGATAGAGGGCTCACCAAGACTATCACCTGTGTGGAGATTCTAAAACGTAAAATGGGAGGGCTGCACCAGGTGTCCAAAGTCTACTACAAGACAGTGAATGAGGTTTGGGAAAATCTACAACAAGGAGCACCAGGTGTAACCATGCAGAGGACAGTTCCTGCCATTTGTATCCTGCTCTCCAAAGATCCCCTGGATCCCCAAGAGCTTGGTTACCAACCCCCTCAAACCCTGAGCATCCCCACAGAGGACACGGAGAGATGTGGAGCTCTGGTAAGGCCAGATCTCAGTCCCTTCCCACATCACACAGCCAAGAGATTCTGTCGGGATGACTGGAGCGAGGGTTCCTCCTGAACATCCAAAGTCTGACAACGTTGCAAATATCTGGAAAACACTGTAGGCTTCATCAGATTGTTATTTTATTAATACTTTTTAGCACCATTAAGTTTGCAGGAAAATAAGAAATATGTTTGGATTCCAACTTTTATATCAGCAAAGTTGATGATTTGTAGCAATGCATGTTGAATTTTTTATAAAACTTTGTAGATTTTACTGGTGGAAAGTAACTAAGTCCATTTACTTGCATATCGTGTTACTTGACTTCATACAAAGGATTAGTAATATAAAAATACAGTACAATATTAATTTTACTCACTCCCATTGTGAAATTCACAGTGTACTACTCAGCAGTACATAAAGTAATTAGAATCTGTTAGTAATTAAGCAAGCATACAAAGAATGTGTTTTCAGTGCAGTTACCTAAATGAACATGTAATACAAGAATGGAATAAAGAATAAAACAGAACAAAGAGTAAACAAACGTACAAAAAGCAGCAGGGCATTGTGATTACAATTTGAAAAACTTAAAGAAAAAATTACAAACTATTTACATTGACAGATAGAATAAGTCGATAACATGAAATGTGGAATGGAGTATATACTTGCAATGAGAGATGGAATAAGGTGTATGAGGTAAGCCTGGCATTTGCTTATCGCACTGGCTGTGCTTTATAATTATTATTATAACATATGATCATCAAACCAACTAAAATAAAAGCTAAAATAAGCTTTATCATTACCAGCTGCAACAGTGTAGTGATGAACATATCCATGCATCAATAATCTTGTAATATAATATTCAGTGACGTGAAATTAGCCATTATGCATAGAGAGCACTTTCACGCTTGGTAATTCTAATATTATTTTTATCTAATACTTCTGTAGGTTTACTTAAGTTATTTTAAAGGATAATTCTACACGGTGGTTGTTATTTCTTCTGCCATTGGTAACTTTGTTATGAAAAATAACATTCACATGTGATTACATTTCAATTAGCAGCCAAATACCTACTAACATTATTATTATTCATGTAAGAGATAAAAGGACAGCAAAGCACCATTAATGTACACACAATCGGTCACTGTATTTGTAAATATAAACACATAAATGGTCTTATTTTGTTTTCTACTTTTGAACTGTATTTGGTATATGTATATGGTATGTAATAATAGAGAATCAAAGTTTTTTTCCATAATGATACTGTCTCTTTTTGTGGCTACTTGTGAGAGAAAAAAATAAACTATTTTGAAAGTGCATCTCAACTTATTTTAGACTGCCGTGTCCAGGATCCCCACCTCTCACCCACTGACAGCTGGGATAGGCTCCAGCACTCCAGTACTCCCCTGTACTCATCCTGTTAGTTCCTAGTGCTGCATTCACTGAATTGTATTGAAATATGTCACTGAGATTAAATTAACTAGTTTGGTTTAAAACATATACATTTCATGCACCAACGGTTAGTTATCAGAGATGTGTGCTTGGAGCCTCTCTCCATTGACTCCCTGTAAAATCTAGAAAAGAATGTAAAACCCTTTTCCTCACATACAATGCATTTCACAAACTCTGTCACATTTTAAAATCATTTGGTAGCACGAACATTTTACTCCTAGTGTGCCAGTCTACCAACCTGCTCAGTCTTCTTCTGCTTATTACTTATTACTTACTACTTGTTGCTGGTTGTCCTTTTCCCTCTCCACTTTGCACTCACCCCAGCCAGTTGAAGTAAATGGCCATGAATGGTTCTGCTGGAGGTTTCTTCCTTTAGAAGTATTTTTCTCTCCACTGTGGCCTCATGCTTGCACAAGAGGATATGTTTTGTTTTTCTTTAGTACAGTGCCTATAAAAGTATTCACCCCCTTACATGTTTCACCCTTTTATTCACATTATAAATCACTCATGGCCAATATAAGTTGGTGACTTTGACAAAAATATTTCAGAAAATTATCTCATTAATGTCAAAGTGAAAACAGGTTTCTACAAAGTAATGTGAATTAAATACAAATATGTAAGTTGAAATCAGTGTTTGCATTAATATTCACCCCCTTTATAATGACTGACCTAATCCAACAGAGGTCCAGATATTTGGTGCTAGTGGTCCCACAGTTAGTAAAATAGGGATCACCTGAGTGAAGTGAATGTGTCTTAAGTGGTTGCAGTTAATCAGTACTCCTGGCTACCATCACATCATGAAGTCAAAAGAACACTTCAATCAACTCAGAGAACAGGTCACTGAAAAGTCAGGGGATGGATACAAAAAATTCTCCAAGGCACAGAGTGAAATCTATCATCAAGACATGGAAGGAATATGGCTCCTGTCTAACTCTGCCTAGAACAGGCCGTCCACACAAACTGAATGACTGTGCAAGAAGGAGACTAGTGAGAGAGGCCACTAACCCACCGATGACTACTCTAAGGGAGTTACAAGCCTGAGATAGGAGAGATTATGTATACAACAACTGTTGCCCAGGCACTTCACCAGTCAAAGCTTTATGGCTGAGTGGCAAGGAGAAAGACACTGTTGAAGAAAACTTCATGACTTGAGTTCACCAAAAGGCATGTGAAAGACTCCATGGTCAAGTGGAAGTTTCTTTGGTTCTTTGCTTTTTTTGGCCATCAGACATGACGCTATGTTTGATGGACACCAAACACTGCACATCACCACAAACACATCATCCCCACTGTGAAACACGGTGGTGGCAGCATCATGCTGTGGGGATGCTTCTCTGCAGCTGGCCCTGGAAGGCTTGTTGAGGTAGAGAGTAAGATGAATATTGAAAAATATTGTCAATCCTGGAGGACGCTTAGGAGAAGAGAAGTTTTCCAGTAAGACAATGACCTGAAGCATACAGGGAAAGCTACACAGAAATGGTTTACTGACAACAAGGTGAATTTTCTGGAGTGTAAGAGTCAAAGCCCAGACCTCAATCAAAAATAAAATTTGTGGATGGACTAGAAAAGGGCTGTTTACACCTGATCACCACTCAACCTGACAGAGCTTGAGCAGTTTTGTAAAGAAGAATGGCATAAACTTGTTTCACTTGTTTGAAGTAGTTTACCTCTGAAATCTGTAGGTCTGCATTAATTATGTAGCACAAGTCGTACACCTTGACACATGAACATTATGAAGTGCAATTGTGTTTAAAATATTTTCTCAGTATTTAGTTCTCTAACTTGAGGAAATACTTTGGTGTGGCACTTCTACTTGTACTTTTTAGGCAAGTACTTGCACTTTAATATGAGTATTGAGTTTGTGTTCTTCTGACTCACTGAGCTGATCCCACCTTTGTATCTCGTGTTTACTTAACTTTTCATCAATAATAATAATAATAATAATAATAATAATAATAATAATAATAATAATAATAATACATGTTCTAGAGGGGGCAGCTTGTCTTAAAATAAAGGCAGACCTACCTTTAAAACATATACGGCACATTTTTAAGTCGTTATTTTTAGGTCAAAGTCAACGCCAGCAGGACAAAGTTACAGTTGTTTGCGCATGCGCGGCTGGTGATAGAGTACGTGACCGGCTGTTAGCATTAGCTTCGTCCCGCCAGACCTCCACTGTTCGTGTAGCTAGTTGCTGCTCGTCATGTTCAGAGCCGCTGTCCGACTTTCTGTCTCCGGTGTCCGGGGTTTAACCCGCACGCAACCACAGTGTCAAGGTATTTTCTCACTCTGCTAACGTCTCTGTGTTTTTTAAAGGTTTCTCACTAAACAGTCAGGTAGCTGAAATCACGAGTGGCTGTCGGCACATTGCGGTAACCGCAATGCTATAATGCTAGGCTAGTCAACATTAGCAGACCATTGTAGCTATCACTTACAAATGGTGCATTGTCAAAGCTGATGTTTAAGTCTAATTATATAGACTTTAGTTTAACAGCAACATTAGTCCTGTAACATTAGTGTGAGCTGCTCAGACATTGCCCAGGTCGTCAGTTCGGTGTTAGCTGTCTGTGTCCTTGCCATGACCCAGTTGGGAGGCTCAGACTCAGGCCCTGTGATTGTACTAGTGATGCTTTTTGCAAACATGCTAACTAGGTTAGTTGACAACCTGCAACAGTTGCTCAACCAACTATATAGTGATTAAATGTTTTTGACATGAAACCGCGGTACAATCAGCAACAATCAGCGAGCTGTCCTTATGATTTAAACAAACTGTGCTACATTTGCTCGACCTGTCAGGAAAATGAATTAAAACTGCAGCAGTTACAGTTACGTTGACTAGACGTACAATGTCTGGCCTCAGTTATTTAATAAACTGTAAGCACCATTGTCTAAAAACAATTTCCTGTTTGTCGGTGTTTGCTCTACCTGGCTGGTGCAGCAGGATTGTCATATCAGGACACTGGCAGAGATCCAACTACCTTACATTACCAGATTGTTTGTCTTTTTTCTACCTGGGATAGATATGATTGACTTTGTTTGCCCTTCAGCATTACCTGACACTAGATGCCACTATTAGATAGATTCCATAACTAAACATTGTGCTATTGTGTGCAGCTGCTTTGGCCTCAAGATATTACTCACATGGGAAACAAGAGACAGATGAGGAGTTTGACGCCCGCTGGGTCACCTATTTCAACAAGCCAGACATTGATGCATGGGAGCTGAGAAAAGGTAAAAAAAAACATCTGAAGTGGTTATAATTATAAAGTAAGACTGAATATGTAGTGTTACTGCAGAATTACATTAAGGAGGTAGTTTTCAGTTTTTCATAGAGTCTAGAGAGTATTTGAAAGAAAGTTAAAGAGGTTTGGTCTGATCTGAACTTTGGAGCAATCATTCTTTTCTACAAATGCCTCTTTCTTCAAAGAATATAAATGTCTGCTAATTTTTGGGCATGTAGCTGTACAACAACTTAGCCAAAATGAAATCCACTCTAAAATTGTCAAAATATAAGAATAGGTAAGTATAGTATCAGTCTAAGCAGGCTTTCAATCCTGGATTTTGTAGCCCGGAGCTATTAATATTTGATCTCCAGCCATGGTCAGTACAGGCTTCTTCGTAAGGCAGATGTACACTATGTGCTTTTTGCTGTCCCAGATGAGTGATCAGTGAATGTGGAAGTATCTTGGCTGTTGCACAAAAATGATGGTCTTACATCGCACCTTGGGAGGTTCAAATATGGCCGTTGTCACGGTCTTTCGACCACAGATCGCCTGGGAAACAATTCTGGCAGTGTCAGAAATTAAGGATGAGTCTCACAATGTGGATGTTTCTACGACCTACATCTACTAACCAACCAATGAGAAAACTTTTTAACTTTTTGAACATCTTATAATTAATAATGAATTAAGCTGTCAGACAGCCTTGACTTTCTGGATCATATTTCAGCACATCACTTGCACCTGAAGCATTGTGCATTGTTGTTTTTTTTCATATGCTGCCCTGTTTGTTCTTTGAATGCCCACTAGGAGCAAAAAAGGAACAACAAAGTTATTTTTGAATTGCAGGACAGGGAGGGAAAGGCTTATTATCAGGTGAGAAATACGATCAGACAGTTAAGGAAATGGTTTGGTAGCAAATAGTTGTGGTTAAATCTTGCATTACACTGTAAACAGGAAGTAGTGTTTCAGATTGGTGTTGTACATGTGGTTGGTTTATACCTTTTTCTTGTATTATTATATTAGTACATTTCTGAAACATAAAAATTATTCATTTTTCTTTTTGTCAGTAAATACTAACACATATGTTTAAATTTTAAAAACAACAGAGTGCTTTAATTTTCAACAAATGTTACTAAAACGGCATGATACCCATGGAGTCACACCCACTAACTTTGTGGATGATGTACAGACGCCTCTGGTACAGAGGGATAAATATAGTATATCAGACTTTTCCTTTTTTTTTTATCCTTTTCATGCAACAGGTGAAATCATCAAAATGTGGACGGCTGCTAAAAGTGTTGTTTTCTGGCACCATTCTTTAGTTAAACCTTTTGGCTAATTCTTTCAGGGATGAACACATTGATCGGTTACGATCTGGTACCCGAGCCAAAGATTCTTGAGGCGGCACTGAGAGCCTGTCGGAGGTTAAATGACTTGGCCAGCGCTATCCGAATTTTGGAAGCTGTGAAGGTGAAAGAAAGGGCAGCTCCTACAGTGGAGAATAATCCAGTGAATGTTATCAATCAGTATGTTTGATACATCGTAATAATGGTTATTGGTGGGTTTTACCATTGTTTTTTTTTTCCTCAGGACAAAGCCGGCCCTCATAAAGAAATCTACCCATATGTGATACAGGAGCTACGACCAGCACTGGATGAACTTGGCATCTCCACACCTGAAGAGCTTGGAATTGACAAAGTCTAAATGTGTAGGTATTTAAAGTCTATGAGCAGCCATGTATTTTCATTTTATTTTTATATTTTTATATTTTTACACATCCTTGTTTTGTCACAAGATGGCAGTGTAACCACAGTATTGTTTTTCCCTAGGTAACTGATGGTGGATATCCCCAGGATGCAGAACCATTGTACTTACATATTTGCCTCATATAATAACTGTGTGATATTTAATTTGGCCTTTATTAAGTTCTTTTGCTTGTAAAATATTAATGAACCTAATAAAGGAAAATATCTTTATTGAGTGTCACAAATATTTTGGGAGATTTTAAATAGCCTGGTTACACATTGAAGCTATATTTTACAAGTCGCTTTAACAGAGCAGAGTGTCACTGTGTGGTGCATGTTGTCTGTCGGGAATTCTCACAGTGTTTGTACATTGCCACTAGGGTGCAGCATTTTCACATGAATGTAAAAATCATTCTTTATTCAATTGATATTTCATCTGTTCATTTCAGGGAAAATTAACATGCTGGTTAAATAAACTTGATCAAATGAAAAATAGTGTGGTGTTGTTGACATATATGTGAAATAGTGCACAAGCTATTTCCAGAATAAGTCTTTAAGACTAGAGTAAGATAATCGTACAGTTTACTGTAACTCAGTAATACTTTTATTTGGGTTTTATACTATTTGGAGTTTCTACTTGTAACATGTTGATATTATCATTATTTCATCCACTTTGTGCAGTTTTGCTGGCAGCAAACCAGCCTCAGAACATGATGCTGCCACCAACTGTTGTTTGGGTTGGATACTCGACTTTACTCATCTAAACATACCTCTAGATATTGTGGCCAAGCAATTCAGTCTTTGTCTCAGTATAAAACCTCTGGGAGGCTTTGTGTGTGTGTTCAGCTGCAAACTTTAGTTGGACTTGAAGGTGTGGCTTGTGGAGCAGGGGCTTTCTGCTTGGACAGCAGCAGTAACAGTACATGGCAGCTCGGTACCTCGTGGGTTGACAGTTCAGGTCTTGTTCCAGACACAGACTAGCTACACATCCCAATAACTTGTTCCTATGTCCAGCTGTTTGAACTTTATCAAATCTGCACTGAGCTCCTTGGACCTGCCAGCTACACTTTGTGTTGTTCAGTTCAGTCAGCAGAGGTGGTAAGTAAATAAGTACATTTACTCAAGTGCTGTATTCAAGTACAATGTTCAGTTACTTGTACTTTACTTGAGTATTTCCATTTTACTTCCACTCCACTACGAATCAATCGAAATATTGTGCTTTTACTCCGTTTATTGTAGCTGCCTTAGTTGCTGGTTACTCTTTGCAGTTTTATATTTATTTATAGATTGTGATAAAATCACCCCACCTTTTCTGACTGCTGTTTTTTTCCACAGTCTGTAAGTAACAACATTTATCTGATTTTGTTAGTGGTCAACTTATACGTTTGTACTTTAGGTAAAATTTAGATAATGTACTTCAGTACTTTTACATGAATAGAAAAATCATTGAATACCTGCACTTGTAGTGAAGTTTTTTCTAGCCAAATACTTGGACTTTTACTTGGGTATTGAGTTTATGTACTTCACACGCCTGCCAATCAGCTGTAGTCATCTGTAACAGAAAGTTAGGAAGCCGTGGAAAATGACATTTAGTAACTTTCAGCACAACTCGACTGAATTAACAGCATAATTGTTGATTTCAGAAAACACAAAATGAAGGAACGCTTGTGCACTTTTTCTATTAAAGATGAATGCAATTATTCAGCCTCACAAAAACCAGTTAAAAGAAATCAGTAAGAGAATGATCTCTGTTCTATGTCACAGCATCCATTTTTCTGTTATTAAAACTGTGAAAGTTCATCATTTACATTATGTTTTACATTATAATCAGTAATCAGATCAGAAATTCAGATAGCTGAGACCAATGGCTGCTTTGCCAATAAGATACTGTACTGTGTAATGATAACAAAAGGGAATTCATGATTTGAAAGCCATAGTGCTTCAGAAAATATTGTTTAAAATCCAGGAACCAACATACTGTAAAAATCCTCTGAAGCTTTTTGAAACAGTTAATTCTTCACTGCTGCTTTTAAAGCAAAATGTGAAAAGGACATATTGTGGGAATTAGTTGTAAAAGTTGATTAAAGGTTAATTGGCTGTTCATATTCACAGTATCTGTCTTGGGTTTTTGTATATTTGACTGCTTAGAGAAGAACTGAAGGTCCCTGTGCTGGTACCTCAGGTTTAGAAAGGAGTGTGGACAATCCACTGAAGACATAGATCAGATGTAACACGACCCCAATCAGCCCCAGGCCTCTTAAATGTGTTTGGACGTGTTTTAAAATAAAGAACATAAAATGCCAGTGACTGGTGAAGTGTCGCCTGCAGACAGAAAGAATTTCCATCTATGTTTCTGCTGTGACCTGCAGGAACACAAACATCCTGTGGGTGTAGAGGTCAGACATTTCAATGTGAATAAAGCCGCAGACTAAAATATGCCTTTCTGTGTGTAAACTCCGTAACCACACATTTTATTCGATACCAGCAGTGGTTTCGTCTTTCATTCACAGAGATGCTGGAAAGAAAACCCACTTTACGAGCTTTACGCACGGGGCGGGCCTTTCATTCATCTAAGTTGGGGGTGTAGGCCACACAATTCGACAATCAAAGATGTTTGAGTTTCCATGCGCAGTGACCAGGGAGGTAAAGAGCATTTCACCCCTCCTCCAGCTTCGATAACTCCGACCTCCACAGTCCACGGCCTTTTAAATCGCATCTGATCAGGAGAATATTTTCTGTTTTAAAGGAAACTTATGCGATGCGATTTATGTGTGCGGGAGGAAAGACTGAAAACTAGATAAGACCTGGTGGCGGTGATGGATTACTCGAAGGCACAAACGGTGAGTGTCGACGACACGCTCCCACTCGTGTTTGTTACAGTAACAAAGCAAGTGACGATTAATGTGGACATTGTGGGAAACATTTGCACTTTTGTAGTTGCGTTCTTATTGTAGTTTCTGGCGCAGTTTGTGCGTTGACGGTTTATATTATCATGTATCCGCAATGTGAGAAAGTTTTTTCCCCTGTTTATAACTCGATGAATCGATGTGTAAAATGAGTCCTTTAAATCGCTTTTACAAGCTGGACACACAAGAACTGCTGCATGAAACATTTGTGTCATGCTACTTATTTATTCTAAACGAAATTAACTAATTTTCTGTTAATAATTGTCTGAGGTCATCAACCTTTGTTTCACTGTAAGCCACTCTTTATAAGGTTTTAGTTAAGAAGAAGTTTTACTTCAACTTGCATGTTTGTTTGACTCTGTGTCGGCCTATACCTCTAGTCAGACAATATACCCAGTAGTATTTGTTTAGTTGTGCTTATTTGTAACTTTTAGGCTTAAACTAAATCAAATAATTATACTACAATGAAGTAAGTTTTTTATTTCTTTGAAGCTGGTGAATTGAATAATTATTTTCCTCCTGCAGTCCAGTGTATCAGAGGAGGGCATTTCAGCTGGGTGTCCTCAGTTCAGTCCTGCTGGGGTGAAGCTGGAGGCAGTGATGGAGCAGCTCCAGAGACAACAGGAAGCCAAGGAGATGAACCTGCAGGGGAAACATCTTCTCCAAGCTCAGCTCCTGTTTGCTCAACAGGCTGCTGCTGCAGCCCGAGCTGCCGGCTCCAAACTAGACACTGCGATATTTGGCAAAGCAGATGGACAGACTTATCAGGCAGTTCAGAAGGCGCTGAACAACCATCTCGGCAGAATAGATCCAGATGAAGAAGATGAAGACTCGGATGAGGATGAACAGGAGATGGTGGAGAACGATGAGATGGAGGAGGATGAGGAGGAGGAAGAAGAGGAAGAGAATGGGTTTCAACAGCAGGCAAAGAAGCCCCGAATCCAGCATTTTCCAGGTTTTCCGTTCCCTCCTTATTCCATGTCTCAGCTATCTGGAGTCAAGCAAATGTCTGAATCTCCATCTTCAGAAATAAAACAAGAGCAGGAAGAGAAAGACCTGCTGTCTCCTGCAGGTCAACAAGCAATCCCATCGCCCAACGGTTTCTCCGACTGGAGCTCTGATGAGCCATTTAAACAGGTAAGTTATCTTCAGTGCATTATTTTCTTTGCTGAATTGTTTAATGTTTCTCTGAGTGAATTTTGGAGTGTTTTCTTATAAATTACAGACACATTCAATCTGTTGTGTTATACATGTCCACTCTCATGTGCAGGTACAGTATTATTGTGATTAGCGCTCCCTCTGGAAGTAACCAGAGCCTAACGTCTTTGCAGAGACAATCTGTGACCCTCGTGTAGTTCGTGTTTGTGTGTCTGCCTCCTGTTTTCTCACACGTGGAAGGAGTGTGTTCCTTTGGCAGGCTTATAGTGTTTAATCACAGGCCAGGCCAAGGATCTCTCCTTCAGCCATACTTTATCTTATGTCTCACACTTAACAAACATGCTCTTGCCACTGACCGAGCTAATTGGTCTTGGCTTCAGTCCAGTTCTAACTGTTGAAAGCAGCTGGTTCAGGCCTGACAGAGATGGAGTTAAAATGAGAGCAGAGGATTAATGAAATAGCCTCAAGCATGTATTTATGGACAAGGCTGCCTTCAAGGCTTAACTACTGTAAATGCAGGTTAGAGTGAAGGAGTTTTTCTTTATCGTATGAGATTTAATTTAAATCTGTAGGAAGACTGTGTTAAACGTGAGATCCTTGCTAGTGTTTACGAGCATGTTTTGTGTGTTTAACTGCTTACAGGAAATGGAGGGTCTCCTCATGGATTTTTTTTACTTCTTTATGTGGGCTGATTTGATTGGTTCTTGTGTGTATGTTTTCCTTGAAAAGGCCCCACTTCGATACAATACATTATGATTAATGAGGCCCATGGGCGCCGGGCAGCCAGTGCCTCACAGCATACCAGCGAGCGGTGACCCATAAAGTTTACTTACTGTAGTTTCAGTGGCCTTTTGGTGCTTGTTATCAGGACTTTTACACACCTCTCAGTCATTATTTAAAAATTCCATACTCTCTTGTGCTTTTCTCGCCCCTCTAGTACCTGGTTTATGTTAAACACTGCATGTGAAATCACCGACTGTCTTTACAAAGTTAAGATGTATGCTTATTTAAAAAGTTGGATGTGGCCTTTTGAAACCTTGACAAACCAAGGACAGAAAACTAACTGCTGATGCTGCTGTAGCTCAGTGGATAGCTTTGCATAATTTAGCTGTTGCTTGGCAACGCTAAATGGCCGCTTAATTCAGTTGCAAATAATCAATACACTATATGACTGCTGTAGTGAGAATGTGTTTCTCCTTCCAGTCTGGCACTCAGAATCTGCCATGAATTAAACATTTCAAGCAGCTTATTAATGAGACACAAAACTTTAGTTTTTACCCATTGAATTCATCTCAGGAGTGTGAGGGGTAATGAAACCATAATCTACCACCTAAACACCACTAAGGTCTTTCTTTTTTAAGGGGGCTGTTTTTTGTTGTTTGCCAAGTTAATTTTGCTACTAATACTATGAATTTGTCAGCTAATTGGGGGATGTTTAAAATAGTTGTTTCACTCTTGTCTCTTTCTTTTCCTTCTTTGAATCGACCCCCATTTTCCTACTTCTTTCACTCATTTTGTCACTCTTCAAACATCTGTATTCACTAGTGGACATGCTCTTTAATGTGCTAGACAGCCATTGTTCATTTGCTGTGTGCCGTCTCACTTAAATGTAGCATGTGCGGGGGGACAGAGCTTGTGTTGACTCTAAGTCCCAGTTCTTAGCACAGCAAGGGGCCAAATAAATGATCTTGACTTGTCGGAGTGACTGAAGGCCAAATAATTTGATTTGAATTGAAAATTGGGTCACCCCTGTGGTTACACTGAAATTTGGTGAGAGAGTTTTCAGTCTTACTCTGCTGGAGCACCTAAATGTTTGAAGTCATTAATGAAGGCAAGTTTTGTTTTTTTATCTTGGCTTGTCACAAACAGACTTATTTTCACAGAACTGCTGTTTTATAGTATACACATTCACCTGCAAATCTAAAAGCCTAATAAAAACTAGGCCTTTTTTAACAAAACAAAAGAAACCTTCTCCTGACCTACAGCTGAATACTATCAGGATTCCCAGGGCTGGATGTGTGAAAGCTCTGTGAGCAATTAACTGAAAGCTCTTTGTTAATAGATCCACAGTAGGTCTCACTCGCTCATCAATAAGCGGGGGAAGGGTTTTATTTCCCTGCGATGGTGAAAAGACTGGGATGTTTATCTACCTTCACATCAATAGGCTTTCTACTGAGGGTTGGAATCCTTTATTAGAAATTCTAAGCTGAAGCTATTAGATGTGTCAACAGCTTTGGCACCACAGGATCGGAGTCTTGTCTGAAAAGGGGATACATACACTCATACTATTTAACATGTTTAACAGCTAAAACACAGCAATACTAAATAATTTTCATGAAAAAGTTGATGAAGCACATCATCAGTCAATGTTTGTGGCCAGCTAAGCAACATCTGGGAAAAGGGGGGGCCCCTGATGGTCACTCATAATTGCACACTTTTCAGTGACAACTATAAATCCCTTTAAGGCTCCTATTAAGTCATCATATAGTCCCACCCCCACCCCTCACCAAATGGGGTGCCTTCAGCTGCTGGGGTTTGGGGTTAACTTGATGTGCTTCTTTCTTGGGGCCCCCCAGAGCCTTGAATCACTGCTGACTACAGGTTTTAATAGCAGCCCACATATCCACATACAATATGAAAATCTGACAGGCTATGAGGGCACATCTGACAAGAATGGGTGGGAACCGCTTTACATTAGCATACAGCTGTTGTGTGATTGTGTGACAGCATTTGCAGTGTGAATTGTGTTTTACTGTAAACACGAGAGTTACAGTTGTACTGAAAGCCACAGATATTCAGTTCTCGTAAACTGTATAGTCTAAAAGATGGGATGTTTTCATTATTAGCAGCAGTTTTGAGCAGTTTTCCAGATCAACCATTTACAGGACGTGATCATTTACAAGATGATACATTGTGAAGTGAAATGATATGAGGAAACAGAACAAGACAAACACACAAACGGTCCACTATTTTGATTAATCGCATGCATGATAATTGAAGCAAAATAAACAAAAACATGTTTTGTTGTCTAAAATACTCATTCCTTGTTTTAATATAAAACATGTTAATATAAAACAAGAGCAGGAACTGACTGGCATATGATGTCGCTCATGCTTATAGAGAGCAACCAGTAATAGCTATATATCATGAAAACTAGCATTTAACACATTAGGTGTAACCAGAGCAGTGGTAATTGTGATGCTAGTTTTAATAAAGATAAAAGGGATACAAGAAAACCATACCTACTTAATTTATTTTTAATGACAGGCTATTCTTGTTTGTGTTTGCTACCAATCAGGTTTAATTTTCATACTGTCTGCCAGTCAATGCACATTACTGGAGGGATAACCTCACATAGTTGTGTACACACACACCCCTAAATTTGCATTACATAAAATTAAGTGGGAGGTGATGGAGAAATAACATGTCACATTAACCTGCCAACTGAGCAATAAGCGACCCTCACTTTTATTGTGACCAGATTCCTTTCAAAGAATATACACATACCACTTTATTAGGTACACCTTTTGCAGCAGCACTGCCACGAATTCTGCTTTTGCAAGGTTTCTCATTTTTGTTAGAAAGTAAGCAAGAAAATGTTTATTGTTGAGATCATAGTGGGTGGTGGAGTTGAAATGGAGTACCTCATATTAAGAGGTGTTTCTAATGTTTTGACCACCCTATTCACATAAATGAGGGGCCAACACATTAGAAACACCTCTTAATATAATGTACTCCGGCACGACTCCGCCACCCACCATGACTTCACTAACAAGCGTATGTATAGTAGAATTATCACCTGACAGTTTCAACAAAAACTGAGAAATTATACCATTAATGTATACACAGCACAGCAGTAGAGGCAGATGTTTAGACTGACCAGCTGTTTGCAGCAGGGTTATCTAATCATTTTAGCGCAGGGGAAAATTCAGATTTTCTTACAGGACGTGGGAAGGACAAAATCCAGAGTCCTTGAGGAAAATATAACAAATCAGGACAAGCTTTAAAAAGATATGTTAATTCACCAGAGATACAACAACCCAATGTATGAAATTTTTAATTATTAAAGAGACTAATAATGATATATCTTAG
The DNA here is from genome assembly GCA_900302695.1 of Helostoma temminkii. Classification (NCBI taxonomy): domain Eukaryota; kingdom Metazoa; phylum Chordata; class Actinopteri; order Anabantiformes; family Helostomatidae; genus Helostoma; species Helostoma temminkii. Next base: position 90,952 of record OMLM01014279.1, on the reverse strand, counting down.
TCAGGCTTTTGTGGTCATCATAAAAAGTTTTCCATAGTACAGTTTAGTTTTAGTTTAGTTTATTTTTGGCTATGAAATAATCTTTCCAAGCACGTCTGTATGTTTGTCGTTCTGTCCTCATTATGTCGTGATATGAAGCAGTTATACTGCAGGAAACATGGAGGACATATTTCTCACTGATGTTTCTGTCTGTGGGTGTATTTACAGAGAAGTTCCATCTGGGCTGAGGAGAATGATGGTGGAAAAGTAAAAGGAGAGCCATCCAGGGACTTTGCCAAGGTCACTAGATTCATTTGATGTATATAAACAAGAAAATACCTGAACTCAGTGCAGGTTAAAAGTTGACGTTTATGTTGCTGAGTTTTTTTTTTCTTCCTTTTTTTTAATTTGCAGCTTTATGAACTTGATGATGATCCACAACGGAAGGAGTTTCTTAATGAACTCTTTGTATTCATGCAAAAACGAGGTAAGATTTAAATTTTCAGCTTGGGAAAGTAATAACTTTAGTTCTTTTTCATCTATTTTTATTAATCAACTTCACTGTAGTGATATCTCTGTTATTCTATACCTGAATTTACATTTTTTTGCAAATGGACGATAAATGTGATTTATAAATACCCTATCAGAGAATCAAAGGGCAAGTACTTTTTACCAAAATGTTTGTATTTTTACAATTCTGAAAATAAAATGATTGATAAATGCAAACATTTGAAATGAAAGGTAATTAAATAAAATGGTGCCTCTAAATATGCTCAAATCAAATCGAATCAGCAGTTTTAAATTAGTCTTGTTGAGTTTAACGTGCGTAAAGTATGCTTTACACTCCACTAATTATAAAATTTTACAAAAATCTTGAAATGTTTTACCTCAGATGTGACTGAGCTTTACAGGAAGACACTTTCAGTTTATGTTTGAACAGTGAAAACAAATCTCAGTCAAACAAAAGTAAATGCAGCAGGAATCTTTACTCATGGGGGCAAAGGTTATGGCTATGCTAAGTATGTGTGACATGTGTTCATCTTAAGCACAAACTAATCTTATTTCTACAATTGCTTTTTAGCCTTCCTCATTAATTGGCTTTCCTCCAAATCAGGATTGGAAGGGTTAGCTGTCAGCCCAGTGATTGGCAGGCACTTCCTGCTTTAAAATCACCCCTCCCCCTGTGCTCAAATCAATGCAGTAAAACAGAGCAGCTGTTACGGAATAATACCCACCTCCTTGCATCTGAAATAAGTCTCATAGACTGGTCTACAGAAATTCTACATGCTAAGCCATATTATCTGACACTAACCTCAAGCCCCCAGGTGGGAACATCAGGGGGAACACTTCAAAGAAATGTTGTACATTTTCTTGTATTTATTCTCAAATTTTTTCAGGAACTCCTGTGAACCGCATCCCCATCATGGCAAAACAGGTGCTGGACCTGTACAAGCTTTATAAGCTTGTGACAGAGAAGGGAGGCTTGGTGGAGGTTATTAACAAGAAGATCTGGAGGGAAATCACCAAAGGTCTCAACCTCCCTACGTCTATCACCAGCGCAGCTTTCACCCTCCGCACACAGTAGGTGTCTCACAGAAAAGCTCTCAAAGCAGTAACATGGAGTAAAAAAAAAAACCTGCATAAATATATAGAATAGCTGATAATGTTTCTTACCATATTGTAACTCTGCAAAATAAGTTAAGGTTCTTTTCACTTTAAAAATTGATAAATTATTTGAGCAAGTCCATAAATACAGTTGAAAATGGAAAGCCATTTAAAATGTTCATTGCATGTTAAAATGTTTAATACTGACCATGTCTAATACACTCATATGAAACTTTTCCTTGTAGGTATATGAAGTACCTCTACCCGTTTGAGTGTGACAAGAAGGGGCTGAGTTCTCCCGTTGAGCTGCAGGCTGCAATAGACAGTAACCGCAGAGAAGGTCGGCGTCCCAGCTACACCAACAGCCTCTTCCGCTACTCTCCTTCCCCGAGCTCCACTCCACACGCCCTCCTCTCCTCTCCCACAGTGCAAACCAACCTGACGGGGCATAATGGCCTGAATAAGTCTCCTAGTCCAAATCTAAAGAGAAACACAGGTATGGCATGACTTTGTGTGCTGTTATATTTCTAGTACAACTGTTAACGTCATTTTTCTTAAGGTTAGATTGAGGAAATCCTCAGTCTGTAAGGAGCATTAAAGAAATAACTCACTATGAGATTTGCCCCATGGCATATTCACAGAAACACTTATTCCATTATGACAGCTCAAAGTGCCTGGAAGTCATGAAGTCTGCATTACAGTTCTCCACTTTTGACAGTAAATAGGACCAACCCTATATTCAAAACAAGCACCTTTTCTAACCTCTTCCTCACACTCACACAGATCAGAGAAAAGAGGTTACAAGAGTAATATAAATTTCTCTTTCATGCCATTTGTTTCTGTAGTAAAATCTCACTATGCCATATGGAGAGTGCTGCATATGAAGCAGAAACACAAAGTGCTTTAGTGGTCTTGAGAAAGAACCTTAACCTGAACTGCTCCAGCTGCTCAGTGGCCAGCAGGTCAGACTTATAAAACCTTGCGAATATGAGGGGTGATGACCATATCTATACTTGGATGTAGACCCTTAACAGATTCCAAAAGGTTGGGTTCCCGTTCTAAGAGGGTAGGTTCACAACAGAGCCTAGAGGCCTGAATTGGAGTAAAATGCATTATATCTACATACAGAAAGACTCTCTGCCAGGATACAAACAACTGGTTGCCTTGTCTGAATCCCAGCTCTCCACAGAGGCATGCAGAGCTTAAACTAGGCAAAACATATACAGCTGCTGCTCTGTAGAGTGGTCAGGTGGTGGCTGAAAAGCTGCCAGGTCCACTGGTGAACATGGATTGACCACCTTTAGAACAGAAGCTGGATTAGGCTTCATGGTCACCACAAGGTTATCCAGGATAAACTGCATAAAAACAGGATGCACAGACAGAGCGTGAATGTCACGCTAAACCAGCCTTAAGTGATAACATTTGTATGTCACTCAAACAGATGGTTAGTGAGAGTCTGTAGAGCCACAGCCAGCGCTGGTTCTGCATTAAGGGTCCTGACATGGAGTCACTCAGGACTGGCGTAATGTTTTAAATTCAAAGTGAGACAGAGAAATTAATGCTTCAAAAGTACTTTTTATCCAGTTTTAATTCCATATAATTTATTTATACCAGTCCATTAAATGACTCCTAGTGGTCTATTGAAATGTTTGAAACCCTTATAACTTTAACAGTTTTGACAATTAGCTAATTTCCCCAGAGAAATCAAGTAGTGCCCTGCCTCTATTACTGTGGCTGTCTTGCGGTGAACCAGGGAGATGCAGACACTTGTGACCTCTAGTGGTGTAAATCTCCATATACATTATGCAGCCATATTGATAATTAGATGGATAATGTTTTTTCAATATTAATGCAAGTTAGATAAGCTTAATTGTCAGGCATGTTTTGAACTGGAATGGGAAGGAAATTACAAATGGTTTTGCTTTTTAGTGTGTCGTTAATTCTGATTTTCATTTGGATTTTTGCAAAATCAGAGGAGACTCCCACTCCTATATTACCCAGCCGTCTGCCCATGGCTCTGTCACTGGGGCAGCAGCAGCAGCTAGCACAAGCTGCTATATTAGAGCATCTCAAAGAGAGACCAGAGCGAGGAGGGGCGGCATCTGACGGTCCGGAAAAGAAAATGATGCGGCTGGCAGAGGAGCAGCAGCGGCTCATGCAGCAGGCCCTCCAACAAAACCTCCTGGCCATGGCCTCTCAGTTTAACCCAATGAACCACAAACTTAACAATGGACCAGGTGAGCTGATTTGACATCATATATGTTATCAAAAATGTTTATTAGGAGGTGCACTAACTAGTTTTTCATTGTTTCCCCACAGAAAGCAAACAGGATTTGTCTTTAAATATCTCCACTAATGGAACAGCCAGTATCAGTGTATCTGTGACCGTCAATGGTACCATTTACTCTGGTAAGTAATTTAGTTAAAAAACATTTAAATTTTTAAAATACATTTTTAAATAATCTATGTAGCCATTTTATCATTGCTGTAAAAACCAGCACTAAAAAACTACAGTTGTATTAGGTGGTACACAGAGAATGAATGAAGAATAACAATAAAAACACAAAACCTTACAATAAAAGTAGTTATTTATACAAAAACAATCATAGAATGCACGTTTTGTAAAGTCCATTATTCTAAATTCAAATGTTTCCTCTGCAATGCAGGCATGCTGTTTGCCCAGAAGTCAGCAGCTCCTGTGGTGTCACAGAACGTAACTATGGCAGGAACGAGTGGTTTCAGTGCCCTCTCTTCACACAGTCCCTCTTCTTCGTCTCCAACCTCTTCAAAGGGACCAAACTGAGGCTCACTTGCTTTTATATCGGTTCTGTGTAAAATTATTACAAATTACACCTCTATCCATTGTCAGCCAAGAACTACATGAACTGTAGGGAAAGTCAGCTGCAAACCATGATACAGCTATTTTTTTTTCCTAGCATTGTTTTCCAGTAATTCGACTGCATAATGTACTTTAATGAGTCTTGTCAAGAGGACATTTTCCAAACCAAATGTAATGCAGATTCAAGTCTCAGTTTGCCTTAGTGCCTGTTTTTTTTAAATATAGTTACATTCATA
>OMLM01014279.1:51194-78868 GCA_900302695.1 Helostoma temminkii | reverse complement strand
CCCCCCCAGACTTTGTACTGATTTTTGAAAAGTGTTTTTTTTTTTTTTTTAATTGTTACTATCTTTAATTAGTTCTGTGTCATCATCATGGTAGGCACAGGTCTTTAATTTATGTTGAGACAGATGTTTTCCAGCTGAGCTCATCAGCTTCAATTCCAGTAATTTACAGAGTAGAAAGAATCCTATGTGAGATTATAGCTGGCATCGTTTCCCCTAGAGTTTCTGTGGTTATATGCAGCCAGGCTGACAGCCTTCCTTGTGTGCTGTATGCTGTTTGATTAAAGCAGAAGCTGGGATTAGCACGTGTGTATATGTAATGAACGAAAGCGACTGTAGATCTATTATTTTCAGGACACAATCTGTGACATGATTATGCCATTAATGATATTAGTTTGCAGTTGCAGATGTTAATGCATCATTTATAAAATATCTGGCATGTGGTCAGACAAATATAGATGGTATTTTGAGTGGCATGTTGGCTGGAAGCTTTATATTTACGTTTTAGCCTTCAGCTGGCGCTCTTGGCAGAGCAGCTGAGGAACAACAGGACATATGGACTAACTGCACATGCATGTAAATACAGCCAGTTGTGGGTCGTTCTTCATGGGTTTTTTAACTTGTTAGCATTTCTACTTTCTGTAATTTAAAAATGTATAACCTGGTGTCTCTCATGATTGATGTTTACTTGAGCGTGAGCCTCTTTTCCTGGCTCTTCCTCCTCCTCTTCATCCTCTTCAAACACTGGCATCAAACCTGAGCTCTGCTGCCAGTTCCACCTGTCCACTGCAGTCTGAATAAAATGAAAAACCAAAACATATTATGAATATTTTTGTTAATGTAGCTTAATAAATAGGAGTGTAAGCTGGTCTGATCCTCATATTTTTCAGTTTCAGACATCTTACCTTCACAGCTTTAGGTGTGAAGGTCCTTTCTTGAGATGAAGATGCTTCAGTCTGAGCTGCTGCGGCTGATGTTTTGTCAACCTTTCTTGCCTCTTTTTCTTCTCGCTCTTTAAATAGATTCTTTAACTGAGATGAAGTATATTATACTTATGAGTTTTTTGTCTTTTGCAGCATATACAAAACATGTGGCTGTGGCTTTATTATCACAGGTCTATAATGCTAAAGCAAATGGTGCTTTGGGCTTCATGCTAATGCAATGTCAACAAGTGTGCAGTGACTGTAATAGCATGAATTTATTTGTCATGTGACACTGACCTTTGTCACATCAGTTTACTTTGTCATCATGTTAATATTTGCTTGTTAGCATTGGTGGAAGAAAAACTCAGATCTTTTAGTTAAGAAAAAGTTACCTTCTTGTGGAGAACATGAAACATTATCAAATATGAACTCAGGTAATGAACTGAAGTAGAAGATATTACCGTCCCTAGAGCCATGCTGCTAGATTACAAAGGTGAACTGAAATCGTATTGGACAGTTTTTACCTGCTCAGTGATCATCCTCCTCTGCTGATCTGTTTCTGGAATAACTGGACCGACAGCTTTATCCTTCCTGCCTTCAACAGACTGTTTTTCTTCTTTCATCTGCAGACAAAACGACTATCATCTGTAATATTCATCACCACGTTAGGAGCCATCTTTATAGGTGTCACTTACTGGGAAAAGATGTTTTAGTGTTTGAAGCCTCTGAACTGCCTGCATTTTCTCCTGCTGCAGCTGGTTCACCCTCCTCCTGCTCTCTGAAAACACATGAAGGAAAATGTCTCGCAGCCAGCGGGGAAAACTGATGTTCTCATCAGAAGTGTTTTCCAGAGCAGGATCATACAGTACCTTCTAGCTGGTCTCTCAGTGAGTCAGTGGTTGAGTCATTTGCTTGAGCTCCACCATCTTGACAGTTTTCGTTTTTCATGAGCTTTAATGAGAAACACAGAGGACAAAAAAAGAGGAGATGTGTTGATTCACCCTTCAGCACACCTGCTGATTCACATGTGATTAAATACTGATGTACCTTGAGCTCCAAAGCAGAAATCTTGATTTGAGCCTCCGTTTTTTCTGTTTCGCTCATCCTTTCTAAACTTGTCAAAGCTTCTGTCCTAAAACAGTAAGGATAATATATGTCACATCCTCACTTCACAAGTTTTAAGTGAAAGTTTTAAAGAAAACTTACGTTTCCATCAGTTCCCTCTCTCTTTCTGCAAGTTTTATCTTCAGCCATTGAATCTCACTGTTTTGTATGCACACCTATTAATAACAAACATTGTTAACAGGTTCTCAATATTGTAAATACAACATATATATAGTATATTTAAATATGTACCCTGTTCATGTCTATCAGGGACATCCTGTTACCTGAGGGTATTTGTTTTGGCTGCTGTGGGAGTCTGATGGTGGCTCCGATAACAAAGAGGATTCTGATAAGCTGATAAACAGATAAAGGATGTGATAAAGACACAGATCACAGAATTTAATTTCGAGCATTGGCTGACGAAACAATTTCAAAATGACAATCTCATCAAAACCCACTCACTCTGTCACCGTCTCTTTGTCCTGAGTCTGCACAGCCTCAACACCTGCAAATAAATTATCAGTTCGACACCACCTTGTGTTTAATGGATGAAATAACATTCAATATGTCATCTGGAGCCAGAATGTGGAACAACAGTGGTCTGTCTGGGAATATTTGCCATTACCACAGACAGTTTTTACCTTTATCTCTATATCTGTCAAGAAGAATCTGACTCCTGCTTCTTTCTAGCTCCAGCTCCTGCTTGCATGCATCAAGCTCAAGCCTCAGCAGTGAATCTGACTCTTTCTGTATGAAAAAAGTGTTTAGTTATACAACATTTCCAAAAATCAGTGTTCACTTCATTACAAACAAGTGTACCATATAATATAACAAATACAGTTGTTCTCCTATGTAGTCTGTTTTTATGTCTATACTATTTAGGGGTTGTTGGGTCATTAGTTTGCAGAACTCCACCTTTTTAAACATAAACTTTATAGAAAATCACTTATAGTTTCTACAGGTGTAACTAATAACGTGACCACAGTGTATATAAATATAATTTAAAATAATCTGTTCCAATATTGACGAGAACATATAAGTTCTAGCTCTTCAGAAATACCTTACCCTGTTGTCCGTCAGCAACTTATCCAGACTGGCTTTCTGCTGCAGCCCATTATCAATTTGTTCTCTAAGCAGAGAAAATTGTCAAAAGAAACGTGTGATTTAGACAAGAATTGACTGGTGAATTTGCTGATTTACAATAAACATATTTACTCACTTGTCTTTTTCACCCTTTTTCTGAAGTTTTTCAGTCTCAGTTGCCAGATGTCCAGCTTTCACCTGAAGCTGAAATTAACAAGGCACTTTAAATGTAAACTGTAGATTAAAATAAATGTTAACATGACTGATAAAAGGGAAAATCTTACTTCATTTTTGGAGTTGTTCTTCTTGAGATTCTCCAACTCATCTTGTGTGGACTGAAGAGTTAAAGCCACCCTTTGCCATTTCTCGGTCCAATGTGAAGCCACAGCTTTTAGTTCCTCAATGTTTTGGACTCTTACTGCATCTTTTTTACTATACTCTTCCAACTGTAGTTGAAGCTTCTCCTCCCTCTCAAGAAGTTTAGCCTCCAAACATAGACACTGATCCTGCAGTCTCTGTTTCTCTAGTTGCACAATTCCCAATGAGCCCCTGCAAAAAATTATTTAAACAATTAAAAAAAAAAAAAGAGGGCGATTGTACTACATTAATAGCTCATCTCTACTATAGTGCGTTTGTTTACTGTCTCACCTGAGCTTGTCCATTGTCTCGTCTTCAAATTCGTGAATTTTGCTCCTTAGTTGCTCTTTTTCTGTGATCAGCTGAGCTTTTTCTGCCTCCAGATCTCTGATCTGTTTGAAGCTATTGACCTTTTCTGCTGTTAGCGCCTGTAGCTGATTCTGCATGATTTCAAACTTCTGTTTGATCATTTCAAGTTCACATGTCAGCTTTTCATTAACCTTGTGTAAAGACACAATGATAATATGATAAATAAATGTGAAAAAGATTCAACTTCACAAAAATATGTTCACTTAAAGTTACCAACCTCCCTGAGAACCTCAGATTTTTCTTTCACCAAAACTGTTTCCTTGCCCTGTTTGTCGTCACCTGGCTCAGTCCTCTCCAGCTGCAACTTCTTCTGCAGATCTGTTTTCTCCTACAGAAAAATATGCAAAGAAATCCACTGATACCTCCAAAACATGTGTCAGGCAAAGTTATATTTATATTATCCTCCAGCTTTAGCACCTGAGTTGACAATATGGCTTTTTCCTGACAATAATTAGAAAGACAGTATTGAGAACATAATTCCTATCAATCCTATCATGCTGGATGAGTGAATATTGAATAAGTAGCAGGAAACTGACCAGACATGCTTGGCTAATCTTGTTATTAGCTTCTGTCAGCTGTTCTTGCACCGGCGAGTGATTCTGTAAAGTATGACTGAGCCTCTGGTTCAACTCCTCAATTTGATTCAACAATGTTTTCTGTGTGTAGGTAAACAGAAAAACATCATGGGCCTAAATGTATGAATAAGAAAGGAAATGAAAATGGCAGTACAGCATATTGCAGCGTGATGATTTGACACCTTTCTGTAATTTTAAACAAACCTCTGTAGAACTCTGGAGTTGCAGGGGAACCTGGTTTCGCTCTTCCTCTTGTGTTTTTGTCAGTGTCTCAGTCTCTCTCTCCCTAAACAGTTCTGTGTCAACCTTCTGCTTTTCCTTAATTAAAGACATGTAAAAGCAATGTGTGGCAAACATTGTACACGGAATAATACATTGTTTATGGCACAGATGTTTACGGCAAAGAAAATGGGTCTTCTCGGCTCACTGGTAATGTTCTGCTAAGTGAGCCAGGAGTTCTTCCAGGTGGTTGCTCTTTACTTCCTCTGTCCAAAGTCAACCTCATTAGCAGCAGGTCCTTCTCCAACTTTAGAATCCTTGTGAGGGATTTCACATGAGGAATGTCAGTGTGTCCTGTAGCCATTCAAATTTTCCTTTTCATGCATTTTGCTGCACTTACTTGTCATGGAGCTCTCGCTGCTTTTGGCTCTTTTCAAACTGGGATAAATTTGTGGGCTCCTCCTCATGCTGAAGAGTGCTAATTACCTCTAACAGCTGCGATATGACACGTTAGTGCAAGTTAACATGATGCAACTGAAAAACATACCAAACATTTATCTGACGCAGAAAAACTGTATAAATATCCCCATCACAAAAAACAGCCAGTAGCAAGGAGAGAGAAAAAAATAGATCATACAGTTTTTATCTATTTAAATCTACTTTTTACTCTTCGCTACTTCCTTACCTTATGCTTCATGCCAAGCAGCTGTGCAGTAGTTATGTGGTAGCTCAGCTGTGCATCTCTGGTCCTCAGACATTCCAGCTTTGACTCTAGATGCTCATGAGCATCCTGCAGCCATTGCACCAGCTCTGATTGTCTAAAGTTACTTTCACCTCGGGTAGCTCGTAATTCAGATTCCAGACATGGAGAAAAAGACTTTGTGGAGCTATCAGCTGCCAGATGAGACAGCGACTGCCATCTCCTTAAACCTGAATCAACCCGTCTGAACCCACCAGTGCTGCCAGATGTGCTGAAACACATAAATCAACCAGCTAATATTACACCATATACACTGTATGATTTGAAATGAAATAATGTGTTTCTGCCTCTATAATGTGGCATTTCTTCAAACCTTGTGCTGACTTTAGATAGAAAACCTGTCCCGGATACAGCAGCCATACCACACCATGCTGAGGTCTGAGACAGAAAAAAATATATTCTAAAACAACTATTATTTTAATCATGTTAAATAATCTGTTCTATCCCAAAAACAAGAATATCGGGATCTTACCTGGGCCGATAAACGAGATCTGGTGTCCCACATGTCATGGTCTGTAAGAGAAAATGGACCAGTGCATGAGGGTCTAAACATCTTAGAGTGTCTGTCGTGATCTAAGCTATTGCTTCCCTTTGTATGGGGGATGCTACAATCCTCAACTCCCTGCATGTTCCCTCAAGTGACAAGGATGGATTTTCACACAAAGTTGACAGCTCATGTGACTATTTCTGGTGCATGTCCTGATAATTCCAGTGGCTTCGTGGTAAATAACTAGTTTTAACACTACATGCTTGTTTATCATATACCATTTCCCATCTACATGGCCTATATCTGGTCAATGTGTGCTACAGGTCCGATTTATTTTGTCTGCACTGAATCGCACTTTCTCTTACGATACCTCGCCGCAGAAACCCAGTGCTGTGCCCCGTCCACCTGCCTCACGCAGCTTTGATTTCAGTCTATTCAGTGTACAGTACTTGAACTGAGTATCCATGGTTACTTGTGTATACAGAATGCAGGAGGGTAGGTGTGTCATGGGCCAACACTTCTGGGATAGTCTCCACATGATCTCACTGAGTCTGCTGACTGGCTGTTTGTTGACATGAGTTGTCAAGATGATCTCCCAGGTACTGATTATAACAGAGATTCCTCCTGATTAATTATTAATGACAGTAAGTGTGTTATTATAGGGAGAAATGCTTTACGATTTAAACGATGATTTACAGGTGTTTTTACAGAATTAGATTTTGACTCTAAGGAATACCAAGCTTATGATGAATTGTCAGATATTATCATGTCTATATATGCATGATACAGTTCAGTGTGAAATATTGCATCCAAGCCAAAATTAATTCTTTGCTTAAGCCAGTCAGACAATGTTCAGAAGCACTGCTCTTTTACTGTTAGTATTACACATCCCAGTTTATCCTCAAACTGTCATAAACATCACTTATGGCTCAACCTTTAAAAATAGCAGTCTAGTGTCTTTGGTTATTTATATATATAGTATATATATAGTGTCGGTTTGTAGTGAACAACATGTAACTAAATTAGCCGTTTAACTACATTTTTCAGTAGCTGGGTCGTAGTTATTGATTGAAGTAGTTAAATTACTTTTTTTGTCTTTTCTATAACAAAAAATATTTTGTTATAGTTTTTAATGTTTTAAATCAACATTTGTAAAACTAAATGTGAATAGATTAGGTGTAATTAGTCATATATATTGATTATTGCTGTTTATTGACAAATAGATAGATGTCATTGCCTGCTGCTTTAGAAGTTACCTGGCGAACTAAGTTATCATGTTTGGTGACATTTCTCGCACTTTTCCATAAATAGTGGAATATTTTATTTAATGTTTTGGTTTATGTACTGTATATATCAAGTAGATACTTTTTAAACTCAGTTGAGTATCTTTAGTTGATCTTTCCTTTCACAAAGTTTGAACTACTTTTAGTTAACCAAACTAGATTTTTCTACCATAATTTAACTGTAGTTCCTCCAGCGTAAAAATGTGGTACTTTGCAAATCTACGCTTCCATATTGATGTTGCTTCACTACCGCTTCAATCACAGTTTGCCAGATTTCCGAATTCACATTTTTCAGCCCTCACAAGTCTAAGCTCTTATTTTGAAGAAACCGGAAGATCATACGGAAGCTAGCAGCCGCTAGGTTTTGGTCTTTCAAAAAGCTAATAAAAGCTAAGAAGTTAGCACTTTAAAGGAGAGATTGTTTTGCTTTCAGCACTTAACCTTACAATTTGTTAACAAAAGAGCGGGCTTTGCATTGTTTCTGAAGGTACATCGCTTTAATACCAAGTCTTAAATCAAATACGGCGTTTGTCTTTTGAAATTAAGCTAACGCTAAAGTTAGCTAGCTAGATTCAGGCCGTTTTTAACGTTAACCAGTTAGCATAACTATTAGCTAACATTTATTAATTGGTTATCCCATTGAGCCACTGTCAGAAAGTTAGTCATGTAATTTTACGTGTATTTCCTAAACATTACCAATGACCTTTTACAAGCAACATTAAATGAAAACTGTGTTCTTCGACATTGTGCAGACATGGCTGCGGATTGGTTGGGTAGTTTGGTGTCAATTAATTGTGGGCCAACTCTGGGAGTCTATCAAGGAGAGGTATCGTCTGTGGACCAGTCCAGCCAAACCATCTCTTTAAGACAGCCTTTCCATAATGGAGTGAAGTGTCCTGTTCCCGAGGTCACATTCAGGTAAAACTCCACCGCACTGTTTGCTCCCATTCGTGATTTAGACATTAAGCTGATTGACGGCAGTTGTTTATGTTTCTATGAATGGTTTTAACCTTTTTTCTGCAGTGCCATTGACATAAAGGAACTAAAGATTTTAGATATCAGGAATGGCAATGCTAGGACCAGCACTTCTACTGCTACAAAGGTCAGCAGCGCTCCAGTTGCAGTACCAAAAGGAGACCCAAGATCTGTGGAGAAACTGAACTCTCCCCAGCACTGCTCCAAAAGTTATGGGGACCGACATCTGGATGTGCCTGGCCAGCCAAAAGGATTTCGTCGAAGACATAATTCCTGTAAATGCACTGTAGTACTACTCAATCAGAATAAAACAAAAACTGCTTATTGCTGTATTGACTTGACTAACTATGTATGTACTGTCTCACCAGGGTCATCTAGTAGTCGTGGGGCAAACCAAGTGACACCGAAAAAGAATGGTGTGAAGAATGGCCAGATGAAGCACAGAGATGATGAGTGTTTTGGGGCCGGTGTGGATGATGGCCTGGACACAGACTTTGATTTCGAAGGCAACCTGGCTCTTTTTGACAAAGCAGCAGTTTTCTCAGAGATTGACATATCAGAGCGGCGTAACGGTGCAAGGTCACGTGGGACACCACAAGAGCAGACTCCCTTACGGTACCGTCATGATGAAAACATCCTGGAGGCCAAACCTGTTGTGTACAGGCAGATTACTGTACCACAGCCTGGAGGGAAAGAATACTGCACTGGTAGGTCTTTCATATTGTAAATAAACAAATATTAAGGTAAAGATTGTTAAATAGGACTGAAACTACAGATTGTTTTTGTTTTCTATTAATGTTCATTATTGTCTTGATCGATCGTTTTGTCAGTAACATACCAGAAACATGGTGCCGTCTTCTGCTGCCACGTTCTGTTTGATCAAAAGTACAAAATCTCCATTTTTATTTTTCTGTTATATAAGATGCAGAAACCTGATGATATTTGTATTTCTGAAACTGAAACCACAGCTGTATTACATATTTAATTTGAAAAATTTGTCAATTTATTATCAAAATAGATTTTCTTTAGTAATTGACTTATGATATCAGGTATTTAAATTCTTGTTCCTGTTTAATACTTGAGTCCTTTCTTTCAAACAGACTCGGGGCTTGTTGTGCCCAGTATATCCTATGAACTACACAAGCGTCTGTTGTCAGTCGCTGAGCGTCATGGTCTCTCACTGGAGCGAAGACTTGAAATGACTGGAGTATGTGCCAGTCAGATGGCACTTACATTGCTGGGTGGGCCCAACAGGTAAGCATGTAGTTTTGGGTTAGACAGACACATATGCAAATCATTTCATTTCATGTCAAAAGTGACATATGTATTCAACATGGCAAGTGTCATGAAACTCAACAATTTTAGCTGCCCATTAGTTACATTACTGCACCATATATAGTGAATCAACAGCTGCTTTCACACTGGAGCCCCAAACTTCCCCAGACTTTACCTGGGTGAGCTGCAAATGAAAACGCAAATGTCCAAGTCAGTCAGCTCGGTCCTTAAAAGGACTGAGCCCCATGGATAAAGTCCATGTACTGTCCATGTGAGCCCAGGTTCACACACAGCAGGTCAGCGAGCGAGTGGGTGTTCACATTTCCGTCAATCTGCTCAGTACAACACTAAAAAAGGAACTCAATCATTTTTTCTTTTCATTGTAAAGTGGGGCTATGTATATATAACGTATAACACAACCAATCATGTGATTGGCTCTGCTTCGATGCGCTATAAGCAAAAAAAAAATAAAAAAATTTTCTTTTAGTTTTTGTGTCATGTTCCCTGCACGCTCTACCCAGGGACCTCTGCTCACTGAAACCAACCCGTCCATTCCCCAGAGTGGGAATTCATTCTTTCCTAGACAATCTCCTGCTTTGTGCTGGATGTGTGAACACACAAGTCCACTCAGTGTCTGGACATGATCGTCTGTAGTGCATATGTGAAAACAGCTATTGATATCCAGATATATCTTCAACTGCAGAAAATCTGAATTTTTAGTTTGTTTGAGAGAACAGGTATAAACAATATATTTAAAAAAAACATTTTTTTCAGGTTCACTCCAAAAAATTTACACCAGCGTCCCACAGTGGCTCTGTTATGTGGCCCTCATGTTCAGGGGGCACAGGGCATCAGCTGCGGTCGTCACCTGGCCAATCATGAAGTGGAGGTCATCCTGTTTCTGCCTAATTTTGTCAAGATGCTTGACTCTGTCACCAGTGAGCTCACACTGTTTAACAAAACTGGGGGCAAACAGGTGTCAAGTATTAAAGGTGAGCATACTTTCCTAAAGTTTTATTTAGCTTTAGCTTTAACTAGCTATTTAGCTAGTTTTATTTTTACAACAATTTACATTAATTATTTATTAGCACTGTATTATAGTTGGTCAAGCAGTACCATGAGGTTTATCCATCTTTTCTCTCTCTTGACACCACAGACCTTCCAGACACCCCAGTAGATCTAATCATTAACTGTCTGGACTGCCACGAGAACACATTCCTGATGGATCAGCCCTGGTACCGAGCAGCTGCAGACTGGGCTAACCAGAACCGAGCTCCAGTGCTCAGCTTAGACCCTCCGGCCAGTGGACAGGGTCATGCTGTGGAAGCCAAGTGGTCCCTCTCTCTTTGTCTCCCACTTGCTCTGGGTGAGGGGGCTGGCAGGGTTTACCTGTGTGACATAGGTATCCCTCGGCAGGTGTTCCAGGAAGTGGGAATGAAGTATCATTCTCCTTTTGGGTGCAAATTTGTCATCCCCCTGCACTCTGCATAATTGGACTTATGACCAACATGACAGCATCTGTGACCATCCTTGACTATTTGGGTTTGGGCCTTATATCCCAGAGCTTCAGCAGTTTTTCAGTTCATCAGTGAATATTCTGACTCATCAACACATGTGCGGTTCTTTTCTCTCACACTGAAGGCCCAGTGTTTGGTACGTTAATTATGCAAAGTCAAAAAAGATATGGATGGAGAAGGAAAGAGCTTTTAAGTCCTGATAAAATAGATGTTATGACCTTTAGAAATTATACAAATGCATTGTATTTACATGATATGACAGGAAGTTTGGAAGATGACGAATACAAAACTACAACTAAAGTCAAAAATATCACCTAATGTTCAGTTTTAAACTAAATATGACAATCTTTGACTTAAAATGGGGAAATTTATGAATGTTGTCGCAGTCTGGGTTAATTCCAAAGCCATGTGGTGAATAAAAAGAGATCCACCATACAATACATGAAAATACAATGTAATTTAGATGTCACAGCAAAAATCCAACTTATGTTGGTCTCACTTTTACTCATGTTTTGCGTACAACCTGCCGTACTGTCTAGTATTAAGCAAGTGTCAGTTTTATTGGCATACAAGTTTCATTTAAGCAAATCTCTGGGTAGTAATAATAATGGGTAGTGCTGTGCATTTAGACGAAACCATTGTTGAGTCAGGCAGCTACTGGAGAGAATCCAGACATCAGGAGTTTTAGTGTGTGTCAGTGGTAAATTAGGATGATTGATAAGATGACAATGACATGCAGAGTTTCTAAACCTTTCTCTAGAGATAATGTAGGAGAAAAGGTTTGAAATAGTTTTTGGTACAGTTGTATCAGATGATGGACATTACCAGTGTTCTTGAGATTCCGAGTTACTGAACTAAAATTATGCATTTAAACAATTTCTGCTGATTGTTTAATACAGGCTGTATAATTGTTAATGTATTTTCCTCACAGTTCTGTGTAGATATTGGTTTTCCCTTTTTACTGTACTGTGTGTTAACAGACTCTAAAACTCAGATATGGTGTGTAAATCCTCCACAGTGAACAGCAGGGCTCTTATTGTTTGTTGCATGACTGTTTTGTGGTAATTCAGCCAAAGCACATATTGATTTCCATAGCCCGTCCTGCCTTACACTATGTTGTTGGATTGATTACACATTTTATAGATGTTTCAGATGTTCAATGACTTTAAAATTGTATTAATATAAGCTATTGGATGCACAGAACTGTGTACAAAATACATTTAAATTTGTAAAAGCACATTAGCATTAATGGGCTAAAAATCACTGGTGTGATTCTGTAAGTTTTAAACCATGGGACCATGTGAATTCTAAGCTTCCAGGTTTCAGGAAAGTTTTCCTGAAAGTCAACACCGAGCAGCATTTTTTACAAAGTAGAAATGCTCTTCATGAGTGCGATTATAAAGGATTGGTTGGGCACCATGCTGCTCTCTGAACACGAGACTGAGTCTCTGTGATGAGAGATTATAGAAAAGGTTGTTTACCTGTTGACATATTTGACCACAAGTTGATTGTTTTGTGCTACTTTTTGTGGCCTTGTCAGAGCAGCTGGAAGCACCTTTACTGCCAAATATCTTTGACGATGAAAGTCAAACCCTTCTTTAACAAAACCACCTTAATTTAAAGGTTTACGTGCATCAGGAGCTGAGTCCTGTAGTGCCGAGGTCAGTGTTAACTTGATTCAAAATGCTTGTGATATTTGTTGTGTTTTCTCTGTGCACACTAGTCTGCACATGGTTCATTGGATGATTCAGTGGAAATTACTTAAATGCACAAACAGTTTGTGCTTTTCCAAGATTCCTCCAACCTGATGTGTTGAGACACATCTGTTGAGACACGTCTGCCTCGGCGTTACTGAATGTGAGCACAAGTTGTTTGACTTTGGCCGCCAGGGGGCCGTGAAACCACATTTTTGGTGGATTTCCCTTATTCTGCTGTAAAGGCAGCTATTTTGTTTCTTCAAAGAAAAGTGTTTTTTCTCTATGAAATGTGAACAGCCGGTGACAGGGCGGAGAAGTTTGAAACTAAAGTCGTGTAAACACAGGCTCTGCTTGTTGAGATTCTTAAAATTGGTTTACATTTTTCAAATTCTCGGACCTGCAGTGGGTGTTCAGTCCCTGCAAGTGCAGTCTGCAATTCAGCAAAAGCGTATTACACAGCTAGTGGGAGGTTTTGTCTAGACAGGAAAACAAAGTCCTCTTAGGATCGAAGTTCACTGTCAAGCTGCAAAAATACTGTAGTCAACTGTCATAACTGCAGATTGAAACAATAAAAACGTTCACAGCTGTATTTTTTTTGTTGTTGTTGTAAACATTGCTTCACTCATTGACCAACTTGACTGAAATGGAACCAGTAATAACCTATTTTTAGACAAACTGGTTTATCATTAACGCGCATGTGCGCTGCAAAATCAAGGTGGGGCAAAAACTTGAATGTTTCTGACGGGGAAGAGGAGTGGGGCAGCCCGAGGCAGAGTTAGTCTGAAGCTAATTTCATCGGCTTCTTATCCACCGCTGCAGTTTTAATCCGAGTTGTAACATTTTTGTCAGGCGCTTGACTTTTTCCACAGGAGGACCGAGGAGATACGCGGAAAGTTATATTTATTTACATAAAGCTGCTTTTCTACATGATGGTGACAGAAGACGCACAAACAACAGTCTGGGCAGGATTTATTGAGGTACTTTTGGACTCCTGAACTCTCTCGTCACCTGAGACAGCTTTCACTTCCCTATCAGGACTCGATCTGTTTTGACTTCCACATCCACTGTCTGCTTTTTGTGTCATGAATGGGAATTTGCTTCTTGTCGCTCAGATGAAAACGGACGTCAGACAGTAGCTGGGTCACATTAAACATCTGAGCTTTGCCTGCAGACAGGTAGGAGTTTTAATTTGAAACCAAACCGTGCCTCTGACCAACAGGCCTTTCAGCTTGTACCTTTCACCTCACACAGCGCTGAAGTTCAGTTTATCAGAACACACTGGAGTTTGGAGGATGCATGTGTCAAATGACAAGTAGGCTACGATGATAAAGAAGTGACCTACAGTCACCGTTATGCTGTGCAAATGAACAAATATGGGCTTAATGTGGGATCTCATAATAAATGTGGCCTTATTACCACCCTCCTCCTCCTCCAACCACCACTTCCTCTGCTTTGCAGGGGTGCAGCAGCTGTATATGCTGCTCTCTTTATCACTAACGGCACATAATGGTGTTACTATTACTAATGTGTTTGGAGTTTTTACTTGACTTTACTTACTGGCTTCCTCGTCTGGCTGCCTTTACAGAAATGTGTTACTTGAAGGGGTAATTATTAAATGGTCATGCCTCTGTTTGATATTGCTTCTCCTTACTTACTGACTTTGTCGGGGGAAAAATAATCAAAAAGTTGTAAACCAGAAAGCAGCATTTGCAAGTGAGAGAAAGGGAGGACCCCCTGTGTGTGTTGTGAGATGTCCCTTCAGGGGACAGAAGCCCCTTAAAGGTCAGCCCCTTTCTGAGAAAGGCCGGGACCAGTTTAGTGCAGGCAGCTTTACTGCAAACGAGAAAGTGACAAAACTGTGAAGGAAGATCAAGCTGGTGAAACAAGTTAAAGAGAGCTCATGAAACCACAGCAAAGCGTAGCTGCTACCCTGTAATGTGTGATGCATGGCTGCATCAGCAGAGCACTGGTGCAGTGCACGGTGTGCAGTGCACGGTAGCAAGGAAGTGTCTGTCCACTGCTCAGGCATGCTGACTTTTAATCAGATAACTGTAATAATCAATTTCCCAACAGCGTCATGAGTTTCGGGACCCTCGTTGTGCTACTGTTACACTACCGACAATAAAAAAAGCAAAGTTTTCAGGTAATGTCATGAGCACATTAAACAGAATTTTCCTTCCTAACAATCATTGATATTTTTTTTGGCCTCTGAAAACAACGTTGTTTTAAGGTTTAATGTTTAATTGTGCTAAACATGGTGCTGTTTTAGGTATACAGTGCACCCTGCTTTTTTTTTTGCATTGTATAACAGAGCCTCATTAAAGTGATACAATGATGGCTTGTACTGCAGGGCTTACCCCTAGAATCGTACTTCCTCTCTTCGTTTCCACCGACAGTTGTTTCAAGGAGCAGCGCTGCTGCACCACAGTCCAGCTGTTGTCCCAGAGGAAGAGCCGATCTCCTCCTCTCTGGGAATATTTGCAGGTCCAGCTGGGTGGACTGTTGGCGTGCTCTCCTTCTCATTCAGTTCTACTTTTCTACCACCCAGTGTTTTGTTTGTGTACCTGGCAGATTAAAGCTCACTGGACATGGACAGAAGTCACTGTGTGCTTCTCTCCCACCATCCTACTGCTGTAATAGTGATGATGACAGGGCAGCAGCTTGAACGCAGCAGTAGTGCATCCTGAGGCTGGAGGGTCAGGATGAGGGCCGGATCACCCCCTACTGCACAACGAGGAGCACAGAGTTTTAATGACACAGATGCTCACTGTGATCTTCTTGTTACAGGAGCAGTGATATAAGTGTTACAATCACATTTAAAATCTATATTTTTTTTTAATCTCAGTCAAAAGGGAAATTTTTCTTCACTATTTTTTTTTGTGCTGTAGAGTGCAGCCAGTTCGCAGGCAGGAGTAAGATGACATAAAATGGCTTGAGTCATGTGAAATAAGATGTGAATAAGATCATCTTTAATATTTTGTGAGATATTGATTACCTCTTTGGGCCTGAAGCAGATATTTAAAAAGAAAGTTAATGCGTGTTTCGTGGAAAACTGGTAACTTATAAACACGTGTGACACGCAGCCCCAACAGGAAACCGTTTCATGTCAAATGTTTATCAGAGATAAAACTGTATTAGAATAAAAATACAGTATATACACCAAACTCTAGTAGTAAATACTATATGTAAGTAAAAAGTAAGATAACATGGAATAGTACAAATACCTCCATGTTGCACTTAAAGTAGTACAGTACAATACTGGAGTAATTGTTCAGTTTTCATTGAACTAGTTCATTGTGGTGCTTTTGAGTGACAAATGTGCAAATCTGTCAACAGGATTTCCGCCCCTCCTCACTTCTCTCACAGCACAATCAGCGATTCCACAGCACGATCAGGTTTTGTCTTTAAGGGACTGCCACATTAAACATGTCAAAGAAGATATTGCTACATTCCTGTTCTGTCTTGCTTCGTACAGTAAAAATTCCACCGATTTGTATTGCAATGGACTTGCATAACCCGAGACTTGAATGCTGATCAACCGGTTTTGTTTGAATAATAGGATTGTTGGATTAAAAAGAAAATGTTCAAAAATGTACTGAAACAGCTTAATGAACTTGGTTTGACCTAATGTGATACCTGTGTTTATTAGTTACTTGGTAAATGTAAGAGATTATGTTTTTGTCTAACTTCATTCATATTCAGGCTGTTATGGTTTGCTAGTTTCTTATTGCTTTCAGTAACTACTGTCATGCATCACTTCTTCTGTAGCAGATCTGCTTCTGTAAGCATCTCTATATCAATCATTATGCCATGCTAATGGTGGTCATGACTCATCTTAAACCGTGTTTTAAGTGGTAAACTTGTTGATTGTTCTTGTAAAATAAATGTATGACAGTTTGTATTTCAAGACCTGCAGTAGCAAAGCATTGGTCCTCCTACAGCTACTCACTGGGCAAACTGATAACGATGGACTTCTTAACAAGACAGAGGTCATTAGAAACTCAGGGGTCGCTAGCAACTTGACCGACTCACAATAACAGCCTTGTGTCCTTCCTGAAAAGAGCAATCTGTGGTTCCATGTAGCTCTCCGAAAATGGCAACATGATGCCACGACAGACTGAGTTCTGTCCCGTTCAGTAAGCTGCTGTCGGCCGAGCTGCATTCACAAAGAGATGTCCCAAAAGAGATGAATTAAAAAACGCTGTTGTGTGTCAGCCTTGGACTGTTGATCCATTCCTCACTGGGTGAGATCACTCTGGTCCTTCACCAAGGACTTTGCCCCGACCTATTCTGTCGCTATCAACGATTGCTGATTGCTTTGCTGTTTTCAGAGCATCACATGCAAGATTTCCTGCTTCCAACTCATGTATATGGATCAAATTGTAACGGGAGTAAATTACATTAGATGTGTTTTTACCTGGCTCTTGACATAACATTGGTTGGTCAGTTGGTCCACCAGTTGGTCCACAGTCATGATCACCATGGTCCCATATCGTTCCCTGTAATACCACCAGTAGATTTGCATTTGCAGTTCAGAGTGAAATGGTTCAACAACTGTTGGATGGATTACACTGCAATTTGATGGAGACATTCATGGTCTGTGAGTTCTGGCCATCTGTCCATTTTTATTTAGTGCAGTGGTGCCCAACCAGGGGTTCGGAACTCATTTAGGGGTTTCAAGATGGGTCATAATTAATATAGCAGAGAATAATTAATATAGCGGAGAATAAAACGAGATTTCTGCAACCACACAGGCTTTGTGAGGGTGTAACTATGACATTTTTAATATTTTCCCAACACTTGTAAAAAGTGCTCATATCTACTTCCAAGTTGTGATAATGGCTGTGTAAACTGTAGCTTCCACCTGTTATGCTCAGAGCAGTTTTACTTTGAAGTGATCTATTGGTGTATGTATCCTGTGTATCTTGGTTTTCTCTACAGTGATTGTTATAGTCTTGTAAAGCTGCAAACATGGCTATGGAGCCTTCTTGCATTTCTTAATGTTACCTTCTACACAGTGTGAAGTGTCAATGTGACGTAGAAAACATGGATTGGGACGAGCAGAGGCAAAGTGGGGGTGTGTGGGGCGTGGGAAATGTGTCTAGATTGTTTTGTCCCTCGATTCAAAAAGACAGCTGCAGAACTCCATAGGGGACAACATCCGGCATGTCCCCAACATACTTACTTGATGACAGTCCTCCCTGGGTGACAAGACTGGTTTTAGTCTCACTTTTGGTTTGTCTGGTTATTTTTTTCAAATGTATGCCACAGAAAATATGCCATATTATATTATTCAGTGGAACAAATCCTATATATTTTGAAAGCAGAGTATCGTAATCCCACCCTAATATTGAGGTATTTTAAATCACGACTGTTATATGGGAAGCTGACTGCATAATAATGAACGTGTTGGAGGATGTGACCTCATGTAAAGTGACAGATCTATTCGAGACAGGATTTTCCCTGACCATTGAGTCTCGCTGCTCTTCCATGGGAACTGATACAGGAAGAGGGGAAGTTGGGTCCGGCGGGAGGAGAGAGAAAGAGAGAGAGAGAGAGAGAGAGAGAGGGAGGGGGATGTTGAGCATGTATTTATCCACAGGTCATAATTTCACTATAATGTCTCTGTCCTGAGACTGTCTGTCCTTTTATATGTATCATAGAAACACAGGCCTGAGTGACTCAGGCATAAAGTTACTATTGCAGTGGCTGCTTTAAAAACTCTGGACCAGATGAGTCCTTCAGGCCTGGTCAGATCTCACCACCAGTTTGCATTCCAGCACTGAAGAGAGCGATCCTGATTCTAACAAGGCCCAATGACTGGGCCTTAGCGGGACAGCTAATTGTGTCTCTGTATGTCAAAACAGACACAATTACCATACGAAAGAGTAGATGTTGTACTCCTTTCATTCATTCATCAGCCACGATATTCAGGTTTGTATATTTTGTTTTCATTACATGTGCTGTTTCTGACTTTTGCGTTAATGGTCCATCATCCTATAAGCTGTCCAAAAAAGGCTGATCTTTATGAATATGCTGTTGTCCCGCGTCATGGAAACATTGTGGCCCAGTTGTGAAAGTGTGATTTAAAAAAAGAACACTTGTTAGTTCTGCTTTCTGTATGAGCAAGTTATTTTTACTGACACTGCCTGTGACTACTCTAGTGTGTTCTGATAATACTGTAGCTGACTTGTTGGCTATAAATTAACATGCACTCCTGCACAGTAAAACCACAAATTCACTGTCTTCCTGACAATTTGTTTGTGGTTATGTGAATAGCTTTGATGCAGGTGCACCATACTGAGTATGTTCTATTTATTTTCACAGGTGCTGTATGTGCGTGTGTTTACTAGTTCTAATGATATTAGCTAGAAAACCACGCCTGTGAGAGGACTGAACCACCTCACCATGACAGAGATCCAGGTACGAATCACCTATACATTAAAAACAGTGTCCAAACTCAAAATTCTTTGTTCATTTACTAATTAGCAATTTGCATGTGTCCTCGTAGACTCCATGGCCACAAGGCACAGAGTGCGTGGCCAGGTACAACTTCAAAGGCACATCAGAGCAGGACCTGCCCTTTAACAAAGGCGATGTGTTGACTATCATTGTTGTCACAAAGGTAATGTTTCATATGCGACACTTCAGGCCACTTATGTTCCTGCACACACTGTGTTTTGTGTTCTCATGCAATGTGTGCAACAACACCGTTATGACATTTTGTGTTTCAGGATCCAAACTGGTACAAAGCTAAAAATACTGCAGGTCGTGAGGGAACAATTCCAGCCAACTATGTTCAGAAAAGGGAAGGTGTGAAATCTGGGGGCAAGCTTAGCCTGATGCCGTGAGTACACACATCCACGGCCTATTTCTGATGCTCAATGTAGTCTTTCGCTTTCAATGCAAACAGGATTAAGTTAACGTATTTGCTGTGTATATCTGAAAGGCTGCCACCACACCAGCATTGTGTGGTCTCTGCAGTGATGGTTAAAATAGCTCAATTTGCCCCCTTCCTATGGCTGTGCGGTTGCTGAAGGCAGATAGTGTGTTTGTCGTAGCAGTAACAATATAGCAATGTGAATAGAGACCACAGTTGGGACGGGCTGTGTTGTAATTGCAGTGCGCTTGTGTCTGTTTCCAGCTCAGCTTTGCTTGAACACTGCACAGTTTCCTGTTTTTTTTCTATCTCTAACTGAAGTAATCTCAGAAATCTTGTGAATATGGTGGGTTTCTAGGTACATGCATTTGCATCTGTGTATTAATGACATTATAGCTCAGTTGATAACAAAATTACTGTCTCAAAATGAAGGGAAAACGTACCTACGGCAAACCAGCACCCATAATCGACCCAGCACTCACCATAATCTTTATTTAGAACAGTATGTGTATTCATGTTCACACATATTGACTCTGATGTCTGGTTATGTGGCTGAACAACTGTGCTCTTGTACAAAAAGTAAAAAACAAGTAAAGTACCCCAAGTGAACCTCTCAAATCAAATGCATTATTTTAAAAAATACATCTCATCTCATAATCCAGAACTAAAAAGCAATAACTGTTTTATCGGTCTTCTTCCTATAACTTGATGGGAAGCTGCTTCTATTTTGGTGAAAAATAAGGCCTGTGATATTTAAAGCCAAATGCAAATTAATTATCTGTACTTTCCTTGACCTTTTCAGTAATAAACCAGGTCACAGTGAATATGCAAAATACTTAAGATATACCTCTAATCGAGAACAGTATTTGTTTTATTTGCATGAAGTTTATTACACAAGTAAAGCTAAAAATGCCTCAATGGCCAATGGAAAATGACCAGCATAGCAGGTTCAGAATACATCCTGTCTATATACTTAGTGAATGCACATTTGAATGCTAAGAAGTCAGTTAAATGAATAGCTCTGTTACAGACGTCTGACACTGATAAACTAACAGTGAACAACCTCTATAAAACTAAGAGCTGAGCTGGTGTAACTATCGGCATTGAACCAAACTGACGTGGTAAAAGGGAATGATTATTTACCAGTGATGCTAGTATTAGTTGAATAGCTAAGGGGTGGGAGAAAGAAAATATGTTATTAAACCTCTCAAATTTAATTCAATAAACCTACAAAGGTAAAAGAAAAACCCATGAACAATAAGTAGGCTGCAGAAAAGAACTTGACTGTATTTACAGTAAGTGTAGAAAAATAAATTGCATTAAAAGTACTTGTGAAAAACTACATTGAAAACCACAATGTATGGAAAACATACATTTTCATGATTTCAATAGTAGATACAAATGTCCAGCATACATTTATTCTTTGACCAAAGAGAAAAAAGCACCATCTCCTCCTGCTATCTCTTTCTTTGTGCAGACGGGTTCACGTGAGTCTGTTTGTAAATGTGAGGCACAATTCAAAAATATTATGAAAAGATTAAATATGTCCTTAATAAGCACTTTTTATGGGTCTGCACCTGCGGTACCTCAGGAACTCCTTGAGGGAATTTGATTACACATGACACAAACATCCACCTGGACATATGGATGAACTGATTACAACATGAGTCTGGACAGACATGTTTGTAAACTGCAACTGCAATAGCCTAATGGATGAAGAAAAAAGAAAGGAATTAGTAGGGAAAAAGTTGCTTCTGTCTAGATGCCATGATCATTTTTAATTTAATCAATATCATCATTATCAAAACTTTATGATTTTTTTTTGAGTGCTGAAATGCCTCTCTCTCTTTTCCTTTTTCAGATGGTTCCATGGGAAGATAACACGGGATCAAGCAGAGCGGTTGCTTAACCCTCCTGAATCAGGCCTGTTCTTAGTGCGAGAGAGCACCAACTTCCCCGGTGACTACACACTGTGTGTGAGCTGTGATGGGAAGGTGGAGCACTATCGCATCATCTACCACAACGGCAAGCTCACAATCGATGAGGAAGTGTTTTTTGAGAACCTCATGCAACTGGTTGAGGTAGAGCATAAAATTAGACTTCACTTCTAAATAAAAACCAGGTGTTATTCTCTGTTACTGTTGTACTATTCTGAGTGTTGGTTGGTTATATGTTTAGTCCGTTTTCCTGTTTTAGAGACTCCATATCTCTGTGTTACCTCACAGACCACATACAGTTCCTGGAACAAATGATGAACAGGAAGTGTCAAAGAGGAAGAGTGAACAGTATGCTGAGGTTCAGAGCTCTAACCTTAAAAAGACATTAGGCCTTTTACGCTCAAAATGACTATTTTCCTTGCTGAAGAGCAGAGCATCATATATTCCAAACAGTAAGAGTCATATCTTTGAGTAAGTTCAGTATGACCTATTTAAGGTAAAAATCCGAACGGCTGGGCGGATCTGTCTTTGACCAGAATGCCCTCTATTGGCCATTGAAATGCACTGCTCTATTTGATTAAACTTTATTACTTAACAAAACACTGTCAAAAGGCTGACATAACAAAAGACTAAAAATAAATAAATAAACTCAAAAAACTGCCCTACCCAGTAGCAACTGTAGACTGATGCTGCAGGAACTCTCTGACAAAGAGTCTAGTGTGAACCAAGTTTGCTTAAAATTAACTTTGTTCATACTAGAGTCTTTGCAGGTGTACAGCATTTACCCTGTTCTGTACTGTAGAGATTTTATAAGGCTTAAAAAAGGCTGCAGGTAATTAATACTGTTTGTGATGTAACAATAGAGATTACACATTTATTTCTGACTCCCCTGGGTTATACTTAGTTATTCTTTGTTTGTATCTAGCACTACACCAAAGATGCAGATGGCCTGTGCACCAGACTAAGCAAGCCAAAGCTGGAGGAAGGCACGGTGGCTGCCCAAGATGAGTTTTCCAGGAGTAAGGCTCAGTTTTTAAGTCTTTTACATTTAATGCTGCTGTGACATTTTAACACTTTTTGTTATGAGGAACATGTGTGGGCCTGTGATATTTTAGCTGCATGTTGTTTGCTCTCTAATTATGCAATAGGTGGCTGGGCAATGAACAGAAAGGACATCAAGCTGCACCAGGTTATTGGGAAAGGAGAGTTTGGAGGTTAGTCCACCTTTAACCCCTGATTAAGTTTACACTGTCATTTACAAGTGACCCAAATGTATTTTACTGCTTACACATGGTAGAAATAAGTATTAGAAACATGTGAGGATGAAAAGCCACTTCTACTTTAAGAAGTACATAATGTTTAGAGGTCATTCAAAACTGAGTATGTTTACAAGTTCTGCAACAAGACCAGGAAAACCATAACAATGCAAGTGTTATCAGCTGCAGTCAGCTGTAGGTGCTCAAACTGAGAGAGCTATGTTCGACAACAATGCAAAGTTTCATTTTAGAAAATATAAATATCAATATCATTAATAGTGTTTTATGAGTTTGGAAGTACTTTTTGAATGTTTGTGATGTGTTTCTTCGTACTCTGTTTATAGTGTATCTGCCCAGGGTCGCATAAATGCAGTTTCCCTAATATTTATTGTTTCATTTCAGATGTCATGATAGGAGACTACAGAGGGACTAAAGTAGCTGTCAAATGCATCAAGAATGATGCTACGGCACAGGCCTTTATTGCAGAGGCTTCTGTAATGACGTAAGAAACGCTTTTTTTGTTTAGTTTTTTTAGAAACACAGGCAAACAAAAATAACAAAATCCATGTGTTCTCCTTCTTAAGTCAACTACGGCACGAAAACTTGGTTCAGCTGCTTGGAGTGATAGTGGAGGAGAACGGGAGTTTGTTTATAGTTACTGAGTACATGGCCAAGGTAGGTGGACGAATGGATGTCTGATAATTTGGTCAAAATCCAGAATACCATAATGGACATATGACTTTTTTTCTTTTCTTTTAGGGCTGCTTGGTTGACTACTTACGTTCCAGAGGCCGGACAGTACTCGGTGGCGACGCTCTACTTAATTTTGCACTGTATGTATTTGTGTATTTTGTGCAGTGTGTATTGCAACTGGAGGTGAAACAAGTTTTACATATTCTAATTTGAAAGTGTGTCATGAATTTACATGATGGTGTCTTAGCATTTCAGCATGCAGCTAGCTAATGCTTTGTTCATCTTCAGTTTCTTCCGCATAACAATGTTTTTATTAGTTAGTGGTTTAACGCTTCAATCGTGTTAAAACTCAGATGAAAACTGGATTAACTCTTGATTAATTTGTAAACTAGATTTTCATCTAAGTCTTCCTCAAAAACAGACCATTATTTCCAGTAAGAAACATTTCAACAGCTGGTGGTGATGAAACATAAAACAGCAGTGTAGCAGTAAAACAAGAAAATATGGAAAGAATCTGCTCCGTGGATGTTTTATGAGGGAGAGAATTACTGCGTGAAAATGAACAAATTTAACTTTAACATTGTCCATATTTTTTAGTATCATCATAAAGTTTGTCCAGCTACACTTCTCAGGCCTCGGGTTGAGAGGAAACATCCTTCAGGTTTTGAACTTTGCTTTTCTGTGCCTGTACAGAGACGTCTGTGAAGCCATGGCGTATCTAGAGGCTAATAACTTTGTCCACCGAGACTTAGCAGCCCGAAACGTCCTTGTGTCCGAAGATAACATGGCTAAAGTCAGTGACTTTGGTCTAACCAAGGAGGCCTCTTCCACTCAGGACACAGCTAAGCTGCCTGTGAAGTGGACATCGCCAGAGGCCCTCAGAGAAAAGGTACAATGTTGTTTGCAAATACCGCTACGATGTCGACATGTTACCATGTTCACCCACCACACAGTAAATAAAAACTCTGACATGTTCTTTTCTTTTAGAAATTTTCCACCAAATCAGATGTTTGGAGCTACGGTATTTTGCTATGGGAGATTTACTCTTTTGGCCGAGTGCCTTATCCAAGAATTGTAAGTATCAACATCTCTTAAAAGTGACATACTTAAAATGATCTGGAGAAATTGAAAGTAAATATATTTACACTACAGCTGTTCTTGTTTTCTGTGGCAGCAAATACAGGTTTTACACTACTTCATTGAAATTAGCTCTGTTTTCTTCTGTCACTGTGAAACCTTTTTACCAACAACTTTATTATTTTCTGTAGCCATTAAAAGATGTAGTGCCTCGAGTGGAAAAGGGATACAAAATGGACTGTCCAGATGGCTGTCCTGAAGTGGTTTATAACATCATGAAACAGTGCTGGAACCTGGATCCTGCTGCACGACCAAGCTTTCAAATGTTGAAGGAGTGGTTACAACATATCAGCCAAGGGATGGGGAGAAAAAATGACAGACCTGACAAAAGTGAAAAGTGACTTTCGTTCGTTTTGACCATCTCCACTGTTATCTGTGACAAAAAAACTGAACTAACGGCCTGTACTATTTGGGAAAGTTTACAACAAATAGGGGTTTCATTAATAATTAATTACAACTGTTGTGTGCTTTCAAGGAGTGTCAAGATGTTTAAATGGCAATGATTCTTAATTACTGGCTCAGTCACTCTAGTAGTCTTCTTGCACTCTGTTATCTGAGTGAATCATTAACTGTTATTATCAAGTCTTCTGGAAGACACACGTTGCCATGACCTGTTTTATTTTTTACTCTTTTATTGTGCTTTACATTGATATCCCTGGTCCTATTGGTGGCATCATTTATTTTTTTATGAACCTGTAGACAGTAACATATTTTGACTGAGTTTTCTGAATCTATGTTATCTGTCTAAGAGCAAAAATGCTACAAGAATGAGAAGACATTTGTGACGTGGCATTACTTGCTGTTTTGTTTTGCTTTTTGTCTTCTAGGTACACATTGTTTTGCATGAACTAATGAATGTATAATTGTTTGGTTAAAGGGACTTTAATTATACAGCTTCATGGTTGTGCAATTTAAAACATTGTCAACAATTAGATCCCAAGTACAAGTTTGGACAAATGCCACCTTTGCTACTGATATCACCATTATACAGCACCTCCCACACATGTTGTATTTTGCAAATGGAATCAATCTGGATTTTTTTTTACATAAAGAGGATAAGAGAATGTTAATAAATTTACTGTGCTGCCATTTCCTACAATAAAAATAATTAATTTTGAATGTTGTTTTGCAATAGATACATTAATACTATTAATGAAAAGTATGCAAAAAACGAGCTATTTAGTGTAGCAGTAAATAGTATTTTAATACCATGTTCTCTCTTTTCCATCAGTGTACTACATACAGTTGCTCAAATGCAGTAAGTACTGCATTAGAGCAACTGTACTACATACAGTTGCTCTAATGCAGTACTTACTGTAAAAATTTGAAATGTATTATTATTAGTATTAGTTATTTTCATTATAAAATGTTCACAAACAAAACATGAGTTTGAAATGTACTTCACCTTGACCAGCTGCATAAAAAATGCATTATTAAACTGGCATTAGTCTGCATAAAGAGTACTTTTATATTTGATACACAGCAGTATTGACTATATTATATTTTACCTTAAAGTAGAACATTTAAGAAAGAATCCTCACAAATCTAATCAACTCACACAAGCACACAGTTAAAAATGGCGACGTTTGCCAAATCTTTAATACTGCATTCCAGTGGGTGAAATAAAAAGTCAGAATAACTTTTAAGCTGCTGTTAGTGTCATTTTGTTCAATAAGAGCTGCATAGCGACAGCACATCACTTTAAACGAGACTTCT
This sequence comes from Helostoma temminkii, assembly GCA_900302695.1. NCBI lineage: Eukaryota > Metazoa > Chordata > Actinopteri > Anabantiformes > Helostomatidae > Helostoma > Helostoma temminkii. The sequence goes on along the minus strand of OMLM01014279.1, from coordinate 52,628 downwards.
CTGTAATGGTCACGTGATTTTGGTGAAGCGACGCGTTGACACAACCTCTCGCGATACTTCTGCTTAGAAGGCTCAATACAGTGTCTAGCTTCGCATCTTTACTTTATCTTTATTTTACTTTACCATGGATAACGAAGCTGATGTCTTTTATCGGGAGCTACCAAAAGTGGTATGTAAACCATGTTACAAGAATATTTAAAGAGAGAACTGTTTAGATTAGAGTAAATACAGGCAGCGAACTGTAGTGTTGTTGATAGCTAGCGACATGCTAACATCAGCGTTTTAACTGTCACCAGGAGCTTCATGCTCATCTCAACGGTTCCGTCAGTTTTCAGACCATCGAAAAACTCATCCAACGAAAACCACACCTCAACATCCAACACAGCATGACGGCCATTGGCAAAGGCCAGCGGAGGACTTTGGAGGAGTGTGTACACGTTTTTGTCACTAGACTGAAGTTGGCATCTGTTTCGTAGCTTCTGAGTCGAAAGTCAAGGGAATCCAAAGTTTGGTACAGTTTCTCAACATCTTGCTGAAAGTGAAACACTCTTAACGCTATCTGATATATATATTTCCAAATTTGTCAAAACCCTTGTTTTGTTTAGAAATGCCAAAAATGGAACAAAAATTTTTCACAATTGTGAAATCTGAGCAGGTTTGATGAGGAAAGGTTTTGGTTTTTGGATCTGGACTTTGTCTAAAGAAAAAACACATATAACCTTTTAATCAGGTTTCACAAATCTGAAATTATGTTTGAATTACTCTTTAGTGTGAAGTGTGTTGTGGTTTTGGTTGTGGACTTGGTCTATGTGAGAACAGCAATGCTAAAAAAAATATATAAATTAATTCTGACAAATTTAGAAATAGGTTTCACATAGAGGTAAATGTGTTGTTCAGCATATTTTTATAACAGCAGTGTCTCTCTGTAACCCTTAATCTTCACTGAAGCAGAAACTTCAGACTCGTCTTTCCCTCTAATTATCAGATATATCCATTTTATTCTACACTTTACAAACAATAAATAGGTACAGTTTACTCAGTGAGAAGCAAATAAACTGCATCGCCTGTCCACAGGTGTTTTCAGGTCTTTAAAGTGATTCATCAGCTGGTGGACACAGAGGAGGATATCCTGATGGTGAGGACTGGTTGTGTCTTACAAAATATATTTTTATGTTGTCTTTTGTTCTCATTTTGCATGTTTTTATCTCTCCAGGTAGCTTCAGATGTTATCAGAGAGTTTGCAGCAGATGGTGTAAAATATCTGGAGCTGAGAAGTACACCAAGAGAGGAGAAAAACACGGGTAAGGATTTTTAGCGTGGAGCCTAATATTTTGCTTTGAATATTTGGTTTGTTTTACCAGCTGAAATCATTAGTTGATTATTCTATTATAGCAACTCTTCTTATTGTGGAATATTTTTAGTATACTATTAAGT
>OMLM01014279.1:25888-36795 GCA_900302695.1 Helostoma temminkii | reverse complement strand
CAAGACTGCACTTACGATATTTATTTTCCTCCTCACCTCAACTTTCATCAGTACAATACAATACTTTTAGAATTCCAAGTTAAAGGTTAACTGTGAAATAAATACATATAGAAACAGTTATTTTATAAAAACATTTACCTGGATGGGGTCGATGGATTCTGTTGAAGGTCGTGGGTCTGGCGTGTGTGAGGTCTGATACATGGGGGGCGGCGTTGGGGAAACGATAGGAACCTGTAAACAAACAAAACAAATTCAAACATGTTTTACTTTAAGATTTCTTACTGGTGTCCAACCCTATCAAATGTCTTCTGATTACTTACTTGTGTGGGCTCAGGTTGGACAGGAACAGTGTTTGGTTGCGATAGCCGGGACTCTGGGTGAACTAAGAAGATTCGAGTATTGCACTTTAGTCAATAATTGCCAGTATAACACGTTTTCAGTTGTAATATTTGCATTGTATGCAGCATTATCGCAGAGTCTCTTCAAACTCACCTGGAGGACAAACCATCTGTGGTAGGTCCATGTTCTGAGCGGGTTTCATGGGCTGTGCTGATACAATGGCTGGGTCAATGGGCTGTCCATCAAACTCCAGCATGGAGTCCTAAGAACAGAGAAGTGATTAATATCAAACCAAACATCTACGGTAAAGTGAATCCCAGCAGCAACTCCTCACCTGCATGAAGTTGTACGTTCCCTGCATCTGTGCCATTAAGTCCTGCACCACCTGCTTCCTGGCCATGGGGTCAGTAGGCGGCACAGGAGACTCTAAGTTTATGGGGTGGGTCTCCAGGGCAACAGGGGGAGCTGCAGGCTGCACGGGCTGCGGCATGGCACCGACTGCCTGAGAGTTGAAGACAGAATAAATAAGTGCATGAGAGGAGGAATAACTGAAAACAGGTTCAGGCCATATTTACCTAAATGTTCCTACTCTACAACAAAGCAAAAGGCTGCACACTAGGGCTGCCCAAAAAAAAACTTTTTCTGGTCTGCAGAGCTGTGGTTGTGAAATTTGGCAAATAGAGCACCATGCAGACTCAAATAAACTAACGATTCCTTTCCAATAAAATAAACCAAGAAATCATAATCAGATTGCAAGCGAATAATCCTTAATCTTACCCTCTACACTCTTCCTGTTGCACATGAGGCAGATTAGTCCGTCCAAACTCTCTGGTAGAGAGAACTTCTCGTTTCTTGCTAATGATGTAGCAGCCTTATGAATGGACAGTAAACACAGGCCCTAATATAATAGTAGAGGAAACACTGCTGCATGTAAAATGGCCTAAAATCAGGATATGAGATTTTTGTCACACTGCACAGCTCTACTTTACATGTGTGTGTTCTATAGTCAAAGCGTAACTTTTACTTGTACACAGTATGACAGGCAGCATCCTCTACACCAGGGGAGCCACTGCTCCCCTTGTTTTACAACTATCCCTGCCCTACCCTTTGCTCCCATTGCTGACTGCCTGGTGCACTCAACCAATCAGAAGCTCTAAATGCAAGGATAGGTGAAAAACAAACAGGGCACTGGCTCAAGGATGGCCACCCCTGCTCTACACAACAATGGGAACTAGTCACAGCTCCCACTGGAGACTTCCAACTAGGGAATCACAGTCATCACTGGAGAAACAGCTTAAACCCACATTACACTATATACAAAACCCACATCTCCAGCCACTAGAAGAGTTTTACCATAGCCTTAAACATCTTATTTAAGGTGGAAAAACAATACAGATTCTGATAAAGTTTCCAGCTCCAGTATGATCATCCACAACACTTCCTTTAACTACATCTATAAACTGTTGGTAATACAAACCCAGGCGCAGTACATTTCTTTCAGGGAAACTATGCTTATCTTTCTGGCTACATGGCTGTTTCCATCCCAACTATTATCTGTGGCATTGTTCCAATCAGATTTCAATAATGGGTGACTAGATAAATGTCTAACAAGTACTTGTCATGATGAACTGACCGATCTAACCAGACTATCACATAACCAGTATGTACATTACAAATTAGACAAAATACTGGTGTCATGAGACAATACATTACTACTTCAGCCATGAAATTTCTAACAGCTTTTTCTTTAATGAAATGCTACTATTGTTTGTGTGCAAATATTTGTCACACCCCTATTATAAACAAAACAATGGCATTCTACGGTTTGAATTATTATTATTAAAAGTTTTGACATCACTTGAATTTCTGCATAGCCCGCTCTGCTCACTGTATGCGTTTATGTCTGAGTTAAAGAATAGCAAGGTGGCATTTAGGATGCAATGAAAGTTCAAATCAGAAAGAACAGGCCAATAATCTGCAACACAAGAGCGTTAAAGAGTAAAATTGTCTTGTGATCCCTGCAACATACCTCTGTTTCCGTGGTCCACTCATCCCCCTGCTCCTTCTCACTGCCGCTGTAAGTGCTGTCTGGAATGAACTGTCTATTTACAAACTGGAAGAGGAAAAAAAACAAGCACAAAGTATTTATGTATTTAAAAAAGAAAGAAAAAAAAAAAAAAGCAACAACACCTAAATACCAAGAACATTAGTCTCACCTCTGTTGTTTCCACCGCAATAGGCTCTGTGAAATCCTCAATTATTTCAGTTTCTGTAAAGAGGAGAAAAAAAGAAGAAAAAAAAAAAAGAGAATGCAGTGCTGAGCTCAGCATTACTTAAGTACAATTGCATTTTTTAAAAAGCAATGTGCAGAATGACTTCAGAGAACAGTACGGACCTGGATCAACTGTCTGTTCTTGTGATGATTCAGTTAATGCTGCTGCGACTGGCTCTTCTTCCCCTTCTTCTTCACAAACTCCATTTTGGTGAGATGGAACCCGGTCAAAGTACCCGCTCAGCAGAATCTGGTCCAAAGTCTCTTTCAGTGCCTTGTCTAGAAAAGTAACAACACAGTCATGCAATTACATTTGCTAAAGCATAATCAAATTATAAATCCAATTATATAATTGATAATGGTTTCTAAAGCAAAATCATCAAATTCATTATGACATGATATGACACAGATCCAGGTGACAGGGTACTGAGAGAAGAGGTCATTTTTAAAAATCTCAGTGAGCCAGACTACAGACTGTAGCAACCAAAAAAGATTTTTGGTCCCACTGTACTTGTACTGTACAAATTTAAATGTCTAGTACATCAGTGAAAAATTCAAAATCTGACATTCAATAATAGTGAAACAAAACCACTAACGCTAAAAGGTCAGTTAAAAATACATTAGTGTCAACACTTGATCAGTTTGTTGGTTGGTGGACCTTATTCCAGCTGCTCAGACAAAAAAACTTTAATGTGTAAGAACCAAGAACAAAAATATCCTATGTACATGTTTCTTGAACTAATTATAGAAATGTTACCACAACAAACATCACCAGAGGCCTTACTGAGGTGAAAAGGGTTGACTGATGCTACTACAGTGAACTGGGTCACCAGTATCATACTGTAGGCTCTAGAGATCTGACCAGTGAAATCACATGTGATAGGGCCACTGGCATCTTGCCCTGCTGCTGACTCAGGATAAGCCCAGAGCGCTTAGCCCCCCGAGCAGAATGCAGCAGAGCGAGTCCCAAGGCCAGACCGCTGAGAATGCAGTACACTAGATTCCCCAAGCCCTGATTATTCACATTGCAGCACTGCACAGACTGCATTAACAAAACGAAACAGTCACGCTATGTTAAAAAAAATGAAGAATCACCACAGCCACCAGTACCTTATGACAAGAAGCTATTCTTTAGAGAATTTGTCATCTTTGTCTACCTAGGATAACTCAAAGTATGTGACAAATTACTCACATCCAGCTTTGGATAAAAAGCCTGGTGATGACTGTTGTGTCACCAACCATCTGATGAAGTGTTCTGCCAACAATTTTCTCCACCAGCTGGGCATCTAAATAAAGCCAGTTTGTCTTTAATAATGAATCCCCTTAACTTTGCTATAAACTACAGTAATGTAGCAGTAACTATTCTCAATATAGATTGATCCGTTTCTCCCAGAATCATCTAATTGATGGACTATACTGTGCAGGTAAAAAGAGAGAAAATCCATGGTGGTTTTCTAGAGCCTAAGTTCAAACTGCCTGTTCAACAGTCTACGACAAAACAAGGAAAAACCAAAGCAATCGTTAACCAAGAAAACAACATTAGCGCTTGCAGCCAAAGCTCACTTACATGTTGTTCCAACCACGGCTTTGTCCTTTCCTTCCAGCAGATCCCAGAGGTGCACAGATGCTTCTTCATACTGGTCAGCCAACCTGTGAATGCAGAGATAAGTTGAGTGCAACGCATTGTCAGAAGGAAGTGGAAGTTGTCTTTTGCATGTTTGAAGGTGCTTCATATAGTGATGCCTTAGACCAACCTGACATTTTGGTCACGGTCTGGCCCCACTAACTTATAGAACTCATCGAAAGCTGCGAGGTCTGCATCTGTAAGCAGTGGTGAGCCACTAACTCCCTGCTTCAGGTCCTGCCGCACAGCATCATCTCCCAGCCGGTCCAGGAGAAACTGCAGTTCCAGAATGGTCTTGAGCCTTCTTTGCTCTGCCTCTTCCCGTAGCAGCTGCTCCCGGCGCGCAGACTTCTTCACCACTTTCTGGATCTAATTATAACATGTGTCACATAAAGCAAAGTTAAAGAGTGGTGTCAGGATAGTCAACACTCTGAGAAAAGATTTCAAGAAAAAACAGTTAATCTTACATCTTGTCCCAGTGTAATAAACGTCTTCTGCAACTCTCTGGCAAATTCCAAGTTATTCATGACTTCCTGATATTTGGAGAGGGCTTCCTAAAAGAACAAAGAAAAACAGACATTTCATACATTGCTATATTTATTGCTTTAAAGTCTTTGTAATAAGTAAACTATACAATTATTTGTGTTTACATAACAGATAAAGGCTCTAATGTACCCACCAGCTGGTCCTGATTGAGTCGCTCCCCTTTATTCTTCCTGACTTGATAATCATCCAGTTTGCTCTGTGGATGAACATCCAAAAAAAATAAAATAAAATGTAGCAAGAAGTTTTACCTCATTAAGTAAAGAAGTTCCTGTTAATAATTTATTTGAGGCCTGAGTTACAGAAGGGACTGCATAATATCTGGAAGGATCTAGAACAAATGGACAAGTGAAATGCCCTCACCTTTTTCTTCTCCATATTGCGGACCTTCTTATCAATAACACAGAGCACTTGCTTCAAGACTTCGGACTGTCCACCGAGTGCAAAACCGCCCATTGACCCTGGAGCGGATCCCACATCTGGGCTGGCGGACTGCACTGTCGTATTTGCATTCATCGCTGAGGGCATCTAGAAATTAAAGTATGAATGTTAAAACTTCACAGCAATAAAATACCAGGCATCCAGTTACCGGCTTAGAGCTGCAGCTAGGAATTGTTATCATTACTCATTATTCTGACAATTATTTTCTCAGTTTACTCACTTAGTCTATAAACTGTTAAGAAAATAGAAGTGAGCAATACAACAATCACATTATACTGATCAGCATCAGTGCTGGTACATTTTTTATTTTGTCATTGTACATAAATTAAACTCAGCTACAGTGGGCCATTTACTTATAGTGCCACAAACCCCTGGCTGATTTTATCCTACATAAAAAGGATTCTACTGAACTGCAGGCATTGAAGTACACACATTTTAAACTTCAGTAAGCACTGATTTTGGACTGATAATCAGCAGATAAGCAAAAATACCACATATTTTATGCTTTCCGGGTCTCAGGAGGTAATTATCTATCTATCTATTGTTTTTTGGTGCGTTGGTCGAATAAAATAAGACATTTAACATAACCCTATGTGGATGGTCGTTTTCTGATGTGTCATACAACACACGAAGAAACCAAGGAGGTAACACTTAACTTTAATCGCCGATGAAAACAAACGAAATGTTAGGTGTCTCGTTAGTGGTCACGGACCGGCTAGCAATGTAACGTTACTGTAAAAAGTAAAACAAGTGACGAGTAAAGGCTGAGATTGTGTTTAACAGCAGAACACACACGGCAAATCCAACACTTAGAAACGTTACCACGGGCGCTGGATTTAACGGTGTTAACTAGTTAGATGTAAACGAAATATAGACACGAGGTATAGCTTCGTAACAAAGTATCGGAACCATTACACCAAAGCGACTGGCTAACTTTAGTTCCAACTGTGTGCTAACTGGAGAGAAACAATTTCTCTACAGCTTTTAATCTTCGAAATATTTTCCCCATTATAAGTCTGTATCTTCGCCTACCGACTGTGTGGCCATGAGTTCTCCCAGTAGTGCGGTCAGCTGGCCGGTGTTACCTCTGAGGTTTGGTAAAATGGCCCTGGCCGCACCACCGTTAGCACACACCACGAACTTAGCATCTTCGCTGCTAGCTTGTGTGGTAGCGGCGTCGCGTGCTAGTCAACAGCCGGCCGGGACCCTCGCTACCCCAGCAGCACAAGTCCTGTTTCACCCACCTTGATGTTATATATCCACAGGGGAGCTTGTTAGGGAATTTTTCGAAACGGCCAAGTTGTTTTTAATGTTATGTTGCTTTATTTTCTCTTTCACTCTAGTGTGGGATCCGCCCCGCCGGCCTCACCGACAACTGAGACGGTTCGAAAGACGGAGAAACTCTTTATAAAGGCGAATGTCCGTTTTTAGCTGTTGAAGATATGCCTGACTAAATTTGCTACAAACACAGCCAGTAACAACTCATACACACGTTGTTTGAAAACTTCACGCATTACAAAACAAATATAAAATCTACTGTAAAAGGACTGATCAACGTTGCGACAATTAAACAATATATAAATGATATTTTTGTTCAGGCAAATGAGTCAACAGCCTCTTGGCAGAAAATCTGCACAATCATTAGCTTTGATTAGGCTACCCCCCCGTCTCTCTCTATGCCTTATACAGTATTTTTTCTGCAGCAGCTTTCCCACTTTTCCCACTGGTGTGTTTGTTTACGTTGGGATCACAACACAACACCTAAGTTTGATAATACAGTGCAATCAGGAAATAAGTACAAACTTTTATGGCATAGTTAAATTGTGCTATTTCATCTTGTGTTCATGTTGCACTATGCAAAATAGGGAACAAAACGATCTGGAGTTATTTAAAATAAGACAAAAAAGACAGCACAAGCTCAAACAAGAAATAAGAAGAAGTTAACTGGGACTGAGCATAACTTTTAAGCAGTCTGATCAAGTTGAATATAGAAAAAAATATCCTCCCCTTCATACCTCGGACAGAATTAGAAAGTACATTTAATTCTTCCATTTATCTATTTGAGACTTATTGTTTAAATGTTCACTCCTTTGAATAAACAGTTTAGCTAATAAAATAACAGTAATTAAAAGACGGGCCTCCATTGCAATACACACAATATTAGACCACGCTGCAGTAATTTGAAGTTTAAATTCATCATGAAAGTGAGTTTTTAAATACCCAACAATAACTGTAACTCACTCACAAGACCTTTAAAAGTTAAAGTAACATTTTAGGAGTTGAGTTAAGTATATGCTTGCAAACTGTATGACAGCAGCTTAATTTAAAATGCAGAACCAGACACCAGACATATGAAGATACATTTATACAGGGACCTATTTATGGACTGTCTCATCATTGATCAGACTATAGTCTGCTTTAAATACATATGTCTAATGTTGTTTTAACCAAACAAAGTCCAAGTATCTTAGTTCTCAAAATGACATTTATGTAAGGATGCAATTCCAATTAATTAAATTATATAATATAATAAGCTGTACATACAGGTACTTCACTGAATGGAAAATTTCAGCTCATGACACTGCTGCTATCAGCCTCTGTCCAAAATTGTTTATGTAATTTCCATCAGCAGGTGGCAGTAAAGTCCAGCCGTGTGATCACCAACACATTACTGATAAAGTGAGACTGAGGGGAATACTTTGTGTCCACTACCTCTAAATTATGTAGACTTATCATTCATGTTTATTAAATGAACTGAAAATTCACCAGTGCAGAACAGACACATTTGTTCACTTAATCATCTGAATAAATACAAATTAGCAGGACATTTGGACTATTTGAGTATTAAACCTTTCCGGACGCCTTTGACACTGTTTATACATTATTCTGTTTTTACTTCACCTTGACCACATTTTTGACAAAAATATATCTAAAGTTGAGCAAACTCACCCAAACTCCCAAAGAATGTGATACCAGCTTATGTTTTGCCAAATACAGGAAGCAGTTAACATGGCTGCATAGCTTTTGATTGCACTGTTCCACTGACAGTGTTTTCTTTTAGGATAATACTGATTATGGGAGGATCCTGAGGGTAAGTGAAGCTCCCTTTCAACAAGTGACTCATTTCCGCAGGCTGCTGTATTTCAATCAAGCAACAACACTGAACTCTGGCCATTAAAAAACAGGGCGGTTCCTTGTCTCAACTCTGACCTTTCCACCAATCTCATAGCTCTTTGTGGCAACAGTGGACAATACAACCTTCTACCCTTTTGCACCTGTGACAGTTCAGAGGAGGAATTTTAAACAAAAGCCGGCCATCAGTTCGTGTCATATTATACAGGAAGCGTTTGTTTTGTTGCTGCTCATCCAGAATTTGTGCTCTTATAACAGGAAATGGGCCTGCAAGCCTGTGCCTATTGTCCAAAATGTCTGAATAACCATCTTTGTTCTATTAATAGTTAAGACTGAGAATCCTGATGGTGCTGGGCAAATTATTCTATACACTGCAGTAGACTTGCTTTATTCATATCATTTGGTGAACATCAGAAAAAGGACCAGTAGCTACTTATCATAATTTTGCTGTGGTATTAGTACTGAGGCTCACTTTCCGGCTGGCCTCAAATTCCACATGGCTTTCAACTCCATAATGCTCTCAGTACCAAAGAGGCAAAACAGGAAGTTGGACATGATCGACACCACTTCCCAAAAGGTTGTCTACATTCTTAACTGTTTGCTCACCAACTTCTACCTTCAACAGGAATCAAACCTAAGAAACATTGCTTATGAAGGCAATGACACATTATGAATGATTAAATATGTATTGTCACCATGCTCACTGGAGAACATCCCTTCACTCTGACAGTTTATGTTGCAGAGAAGAGGTGGCACATGTCAAATCTAAAGTGTACCTCCATTCTGGTGACATTTAGAAAGCTTAAAACCAAAGATAAGAGTTTTATCGTCTAATGACAACAAGCTGGGGTTTTTATGCTGTGCTGTAAGCGGTGTTTCTGCTATCATGCTGAACCATCTGTAGTGGACCTGTCTATCTGGGAAGCCATGAGTGTGGTGCCAGTATGCATATGGCTGTAGGAAGTGAATGCACCAACCCCCCCAGGAAAGCTTCATCTCTGTCTGTGCCCGTTGCACATCCTCTGGGCTTTCACTGTCAACTTCACAGGAAGCAGTGGATGACTTGGCTGTCATATCAGTTCTGATTTTCTCTTCTCTTGTTTCTTGTCTGTAATAAATTCAGTTCATGGGCTTGTTCTTGAGCAAACATGAAAATTTGGTGAGTTGAGACGGCACAAAACCGACATTTGCTTTTTTGTGTCCATCATCAAAAAGAACAGAAACACTAAACAGGCCTTAATATTTTTATTTTCAGTTTGGTTATTCTTCTAAAGATGTCATGGATATGAATTAAAATGCCTTAATTTCAAACAAAAATTATCTGATTATGCTGATTATGCAGACATCTAATACATGCACTGCTGAAAAAAGCAGAGTACACAGTAATACTAATAACTGTTATCTAAAGGTTTATCTACTGTGAAGCAGCTTAGAGGAAATTCATATCTAAACTTTAAAAGCAGCTGACAGAACTCTTTGACACAACTCTTAAACCCCAATAGACTTATTACATTTTCACTTCTGTAGCTAAAACAGCAACCTCACCCCAGGGTTCTCTGAATAACCTCTGGAAGTTTTTGATATAAATATAAATATGTACAGTTTCTATCTGCTGGGGAAAATTTTTTTGGGAATTTGTCACTGCATTATATATAATATTTCACATTTAAATCATACTGTGCTCATCTGTGCCGACTTAAAAGTTGAGACTGAAGTTGAGTGAAGCTGCCATGTGGAAAGATCGCCAGGAATTACATTCAAGTCTCATTTCTAAGCCAGGATGAATATGTCTTTGGCTTGCTCATGCAAAATACAATTTTAACATTATTATTTCCATGGCAACTGTGCAGACGCTTCCTGCTGAGCTGATTTGTTTGAAAGCTCCCAAACAGCTGATAAGATCTACTTGGTAGCTGTTTGGGAGCTTTCAAGTCTTTTATTAAGTCTGAGAGATTTGTTTTGAATAATGAACAAGCAGGCTACCACAGCCCATATGTTGTACAAAGACAGTAGGTGAGAACCTCGAAAATGTTTTTCATTTGAAGGACGTGCATTTAGAGTTTATCTCTCTGCTGAGCTGCTCTGCTTTCTATGTAGTTGGCACACATCAGTGCCATGCTGACCTTGCTTACGGCCCTCTCTGCTTGGTATCCCTCCAGTGAGTCTACACAGCCGAACAACTGCGTAGCCCAGGGATGCTTTCTGCCACATTTAGAGTTTGCCTGTTCCTCCACTGCATCTGACTGAGGAGCTCATTGTGGCTGCGGGAGTTGAGCTGCTTTATCTCACTGCCCAGTCCAACTGCTTGTCTGTGTCCCTCCCTCCTGCAGGCACCCCCGAGGTACTGGCAGAAGATAAGAGGCACGGCCCACAGCAGCTCTGGTTTGAAAAGAAAAGGCTGCAAGGACATGTTGAAATATCACTGAATGCTTTTGTTATAGAAACAACCTTCACACGATCTTAATTGGGGATATTTAACAGCGTTAATAATCTCTATTCTACCAGTTAATGGGTCTATAGATACAAACTGTGATGTCAAGAATATTAGCCAAGTAA
>OMLM01014279.1:0-20021 GCA_900302695.1 Helostoma temminkii | reverse complement strand
TGGGTGAAAGTACAGAGGCAAAACCCAGAACGGAAGAAACTTCTCAGCAGAACCAGGCTCGAGGTGGACAGAAAGTGGAAAGAGAACAGAAGAGCAAACAGACAAGAATATGATCAGGGGAACGGCCAGTAACTTCTTAGCCTTTAGGACCTGGACCACACAACCTACTCCATGATGAAGACCTGGAGAAAGAATAGAGAGGAAGAGTGAGAGCACATAGTCCCTATGCTCAAAAAAACATACAATCAAATGTTCATATGAAATTCAAATGACATGCTTCAGTTAATATCATTCCTCATTGCCACTGACATTTTATGAAAATCACCCCACAGCATGTTTTAGCAGGTAGACAACTAAGAAGTTTCCTAAAATGTAAGTGAATTAAGAAATTTGAGAATAGGCTGAAGGAGGTTTAACTGTAGGCTTTGCTCTATTACACCAACGTTTAGCCACAAGAGGTCACTAAAACATTTTTAAATTACAACTGTTCAGCAGCTCAGTCAGGTATCAGGTCACATAACAAACCATTCTTCATTAAACTGATGTTAATGAAGCCCTGATGTTTTGGGCTGTAACAACCACTATCTGTAATTTTTTCTCCTCATTGTCTGTCTTTAAAGCTGGTGCTTCTCCTCTTTTCTTCTGCCAGTCGTCAACTTACTCTGAACTCGCCACAAGACGTGCTCCTCCAGTGCCATCTCCAAATCTCCTGCCATCCCCAGTCATCTTTACAGGCATAACGTCATGAATTAAATCCATGAACTGTTCTTGCATGTGAGGTGAGGAACCAAGGCATCTGACCGCATCATATTAGTGGGTGAGAGAAGCAGCTTAAAGTGACATTAAAAAGTGGCTGAAAAATGCGATCGGGAAACAATTTGCAACAAAGACGTAGGAGGGAGAAAAGGGGGATGTAAAGCGGGAAAAGGGAGATGACAGTGCAGAGAAGCTCTAGGTTGATGTCTGTCACTTGATCTGACAGCAGCTTATTCGTCGATGAAGGAGGAATGAACGAACATATAGAGTTAAAAACCCACCCAGGCTGAGATGATGCTCTTGCTGAAAGAAATACTTATGGGCAAACTAATGAGTTTTCCCACAATAGAGACGGAAAAAATACTCTATAGGCACAGAGAGGCGTACCGGGCCTTGTCTCATTTGGAGGTCTGCAGACTGAAGAATCACTGTGGCATTAAGCAATGCTTGAGGAATGGCTGCGTAGAAAAAAATCTGCTGCTTGGTGGTCTCAACAACAAATCAGCACCATATTGGACACCAGGTTTGCAATATGTGTGGGTAAATAACATGTTAACTAGATAAACTTCCATCCATCCATTTTCTGAACCGCTTACAATCACAGGGTGAATAATCCTGGGGGTTGTGGGCATGCTGGAGCCTATCCCAGCCATCATACAGCCGAGAGCCAGGGTACACCCTGGCAGGTCGCTAGATAAACGTATAGAATTTTATTTATTTAAACTTTTTCTTTTTTTTCTTTTTTTTTTTTTTTTTTTTTTACCAGGAAAACCTAATTGAAATTAAAAATCTCTTTTGCAAGTGTGTTTGGCAGTAAGCTCAGTACAGCATCTTTGTAACACAACATCTACAGCCCTTTGGTGACACAGGACAAATTCTCTCTTCGCTATAAACTGGGCTTACACAATTTATATGTAACATGGGCTGTACATAAACATATACATATGGTATTAATTATGTGTGTCACACACAGTGGCCATACAGGTGTTTGAACTGAATTAACTCTGTTCTAAATCAAATAACAGACATTCAAATGTATGTGAATTTAATTTAAGTCTTTTTGGCTCTTACCAGCCTGGCTCTAGGGTTGGCAGCCTATTGGTCAGACAGTCTATCACTTTGGTCTAAAGTGAAATATCCCATCAATAGAATAAATCAAGGTGAAATTTTCCCTCCAGGTTGAACTGCAATAACTTTGGTAATCTGTTAAGTTTTCATGTTGTTAAATTGTCTGATACTTATGTTTATGACCAATACATATAAACTAATGACAATAAACCTGGACTGTTCATGTTGACTGCTGATTAGCAAATGTTAGCATGATATGGTAGAACACCGCTGTGCCTTAGTGCTGTATACAGCTGGGGTCTGAAAGCTCAGTGCATCATTTTCTGCAGTGGACTTGTGAAAAATGTCATTGGTTCAAAATTATGTTCATAAATAAATCTCACACAGTAAAAGCCATGAAATAACAAGTGAATATTACTATGTACGTACTAAGTATGTTTTTTGAGGCAGTTTTCAGGACTACAGTTAAAGGATCTCCTGCTCCCTTGCGACAGAAAGTTCGATGAGTTTGGAGCGATTGGAGCTGAGAGGAGGCCAAGCCTCACACAACATACTGGCCCAGAGAGACCCTCAGCATCGGCCAAGCGGCCTGTGTTCTATCCGAGTGCTCTGCTGCCCTGCGGGCTGAGCTTTGCCAGAGCACTGCCCTGACTTGCACAGCAGCCTCAGCAGGGCTCAATAAAGCCCTGTACCGCTTGTGTCATCTCTACCAGCTGTATACAAGGCTGGGAGTGTAGTGCTGTGTTTGTGTGCTGAGGGAGACCTGCTTCATCTCCAGTGCCCATGTCACAGTCCTGTATGGGTAAAAACATCCAGCTGTGTGCTAGGAGACCTAGCAGACTTTCTGAGGATGAAACCACAGTCGGTTGCAGCTTGTTTTTATTGAACAGCTCAACCCATTGAAACAACCACCACTCAATCTGCTGCAGTGTGCAGTATGAACAGCAGATGGCGGTTCTGGTCCAGGTACATGTTTGTTCTTGGGTTAATGGACAAAAAAGCACTATGTGTGTGTATATGTGTGTGTGCACGTGTGTGTGAAATGAGTAAAAGCTGGCTTTTGTATAGATGCCAGTTCAAGAAAAGATGAATTATATCTGAGCTGAAAGTGACAAGTCATATTCAAAGCACTACAGACATGACAGTGAGTATTCAGTGACACCTGCAAAGCACGATGTGGTTGGACAATTATCTGCAGCACCACAGTAATTAATCACTGCGAGGCCTGTCGATGTCAAACCCATCTGACAGAATGAGTCAAGTGCTACTGATCATGCCCGTCTTGGCTTTCACTTGCACTCATGCTTTATCAGATGGGGCTAATTGAGAACATATTCATTCTGTGGTCCTGAGAGATGTGTCTGTCAGGAGTCACATTCCTGCTCTGATTCCCTGATAGCCCATAGCGCCTGCAGTCTGGACGGGGGACAGGCTGTGGGAGTAGAGTTCGGGGGTGGGGGTTGAGGGGTACGGCAACACATTGAGAGGTGGATAGGTGAGTAATAAGCGTGCATCCTTTAACTCTCGTCAGACGTGTCCTTCTGACTGGATTAAATATGTGCTGAGGATTTATTAGGTAGAAGACTTCTGAGGCCCCAGAAAAGACTACAAGACTTCTCTGCCTCCAGCTCCACTTTTCTCCCATCACATCTTTCCCTTTCTACCCTCTCTCATGTACTTTCACCTAGGCCCCATCAGTTTTTTTCCTCCCACTGTGTTTTTGCATTTTAGGCTTTTCAAACTTTCCTCCCATTCATTGTCCTCTCAGCTGGCCATGTGCACTAATGTGTGGTATGATGGATTCTGTGATTTTTATTATGTTTACTGCTTTGGCCTGCAGACTTTTGTGTTGAGCTTAGGGGTGCAGGGGCTACAGTACAGTGGTGGAAGTAGCATTCAGTTCCTTTACTTAAGTATAAATAGAAATACCTCAATGTAAACGTGCTCCAGTACAAGTAAAATCCCTGCAGAACAATATTACAAAAGTATTGCCAGCAAAACACACACAATTTCTGCTTAATATTTGGAAAAACTCTGTTATTCGCTTTCTTATAATCTCTTAGTAGTTTTATTTTACTCTCCTGTATAGGATATTTTGACCTGCCCTGAGCAGCAGGTTAGCATAGCTTACGGTAGTCTACCAGCACCTCTAAATCCCACTCATTACCACCTTATATCTACTTATTTAACCTGTGGACAGTTCACCATTTCACAGGGGTAATAACTCCCTAGAGGAGATGTTTTAGTGCTAAAGCCCCTGAGCAGTCCCTGAATAAAAGAAACTGATTAAAATGGGTAGAGAAATTAGTTTTTGAAGTATCTATCTCCTTGAACCTGAACATGAATTAAAATTAACAAGGCCACGCTGGTTCTGGATTTCTGCAGAAATGTTATTCATTAGGTTCATGTCCAACAAATTTGGACCTGACTAATTGTGCACTTCTGGTACCTCTGAGTGTGATAGTTGAGGATACTTACATTACATCACTGTCCAAGCCGTTGGTATGAACAGATACATGGAGACACTGGCATAATTTATTACATTGTTTTTGGTTTGTGATGAATATTCTTTGTAATATTTGGCATTTACATTTACAAATGGATCTGTACATTTTCCCATTTCTGTATTCTATATCTAATATTGCGTGTAATTCATTTGAATTGATTTGATTGAGAGATCATGCAGAGTCAGTTTATCCAGAAGGAAATTCTTTGTATCTGGTATCAAAGATACATAACAGATATATATCTACTGTATGTTTTTAGCACATGTTTCTTTGGTTTCCCCCCTAAAATGGTCACCATATGTTTAACAATGTTCTTGACTTCTGATGGACTAACTCCAAAATGCACCAAAGGCTTTGTCTCAAGACCTGCATCAAACATGTTGGCTAGTAAGCCTTTCCCTTATGGTATGGGTGGGTGTTACAATATGTGCCATTCTTTGTCTTAGACTGACAGAGGCAAGTAGCTATATTGTAGAATAATAAATGTAGCTGCATGTCAAGACCACATAATATGGATTTGAAACTAGAGTCAGGGGAATATTTGCTTTATAACTCCAAAACCACTGACTTGTTGTGCCTTCATGGCTGAATAATCACGAAAATGAACCAATATGACACATGAAAACATTCTTGAGGGTTCAGTGTGACTGTGAGTGAGTGGATACGGTTCTGCGAGTCAAAGGTGAACTTTTCTCTGCGCTGCAAGAAGAGAGTGCTGCGCATTAAAGAGAATTAACCTGTCCAATGAAGTAGAAAAATTATTTTCATAAATGAGAATCTTACCAAATGTTTGTGATTTATTTTTCCCTACATGTGAATTATTGTACAATTTCAGAATTATTAAGAATTTAGTGATTGATTCCCGTGGTTTCTTTTCATTCAACAAACAATCTGCATTTTCTGATTAAGGCGTGACACGATCATAAGACACATTATTCCAGTGACAGTAGGTGACCTCTTGACCCACACATCATGGGGACCCCATAAGTTTAGACCTGCTCCATTTAGATGAGGATAAAAAAAGAGACTTCCTGGTATAAATCTAAACCTGACTCCCACCTAATTCTCATCAGACATCAGTGAAAAGCCAGACCATTACCAGGAAGCAGACCGTGGCAGTGTATTTCTTTTTCAAGCAATCAGAGATGGAAACTCCAATTAAGGTGATGGAAAAAGGTGGCTACTGCTTTTAAAAAAATCAGTGCACATGTGCAGGTAAGTGATCATGCAGCAAACCTTGGCCGCACAGCAGCAGTCTTAGTACAATTTCCGTCTCTAATTGACTTCCCACGCAATGCCTGCTTCCAATCATTGTAGAGAGCCAGCACGGGCAGGCACGCTGGCACAGTGGTGAACCACAGTACAGTATGTGAAGAACTCCAGGACAGAAAACTAATGGGCAGGGATTTTAAAATTCCAGAACAAATATTGTATTATAAGGATTGCATTTTTACAAATTTAACTTTTCTGAAAGCAGATAAGAATTGCCAGCAACATTTGCATAAATGGGCAAGTAAGCATCATTTTTACTCTGTAGCATGTTGAAATTTGGTAAATTTTAACTACAGTGTGGGTAAAAAAAACGACTGTTTTGATGATGAATAATAAAAATAATTTAAATGCCAAACAATTGATGGTTCCAGGTTTTTCTCAAACCTGACATTTTGGAAGTTTTTGTTGCTTTAGGCATGTTGGTCAGTCAAAACAAACACACTATGATTTATTTTATAGGCCAAACCATTTCACTAGTAGTGCGTAAAGTAGAGGTATAAAGTAACATAAGAAGAAAAAGTTAATTTCTAAACTCTACTTAACAGCTGTGAGGATTTTGTATGATTAAACAAAGACACTTTTCCACACTGTTGAACATCCCCATGAAGATACCACCCACCACAATATAGAATATTTGATCCTCATCGATTCTCTACACCTGCTGTTTCAAATCTTTCCCTAATGCTTAAATCCTGGCAATGCCATCCTTGGTTAAGAATTTCTCTCTTCCCTTGGATTTCTTCTCTTTCAGAGTTGCCTCACCTGGAACCAATCTGTAACACAATCAAAGTGTCCTAACATGAAAGCTGCGTTCCTCCCTTTGATAGTCCCTTTCTCTCCACACTTGTTCTCGTCTCTGATAGCTCAAACAGCCATGTCTGGAAAATATTCAGCTCAAAATAGAGACTCAGTCACTAAACATTATGCAAATTTCCCAGAAACAATTCACTGGTGCTCTGCCTTTTGCTATTGCAGACAACAAAATAGACTCTTTGTCTAAAAATACGCTGTGCATAATGAAAACTAAGAGCCTCACTTGTTGATAAATTGAGAACACTGCTGCAAAAGCCTTGAGTAATTTGAAGTAATAAAATATAAGTAGAAGGATGGATAACTTGCGCTGGCTCACTAAAAAGTATCATTTACAAGTACAATTTAGTGGCTTCATGAACCAATTGTTCAACAGCAGACGAGAGCCAGTTTTTAATAAAAGATGAAGCGTGAAAAGTGGAAAGAAGAGTGTAACATTACTTTTTTTCAAAGATTATTCTGTTTCCTCATCATTAGATTGCACTCATCCATCCAAAGCGTTGATTGCAGCTTCTGGATCGGTTGATGCTTACAGTTTTTATGCTTCTTGCTCATCAGTCTTCCCTCTTAGCTTGTGTGAGTGTGTCCAGGATTGCAGGGTGATTAAAATCTAATCGCAGCCTTTTGAAAAGTCCCAGGGAGATTTACTCTCGAGTCAACATGCCAGACCCCATTTCCTCCTCACTCACTGCTGCCTCTCAGCACCCAACCAGCCGCAGACCCAGTAGATCTCCGCATGGAACTTGAATATGTTGACAAAACCTTGGACGTAACCCTGCATAAGGCCTTAAACATACATGGGGAATGGTGCAATATTTGACCAGTGTCTTCCCCAAATATTCAGTTATTCACTTTGTTGCAGTGACATTCGAAAACATTTACAGATTACGTAGGATTAGGAAGTTTTTGTGGCTCTTGAGAAATAGAGACACATGGTCCGACCGAATCCTGCTCATAATTTTTCATATATTTAAGGATATAATATAAGTTAAAAAAAGTCCAATCTTGAATTTTTCATGTAAGTAGTGTTATTTTTATTCCAAAAATGATAGAATGAGCATTTACATAGCTTCTTCTTGTTGTTTTCTTAAATAATGAACTGAATATTTTGTAGTTTATATGCAGTGTCTGTTTGGTTGCTCAGAACAAGACAGTAAATATGCTAATTTGTGGTATGGGAAATTGTAAACACTTATTTGAATGAGTATCCACTTTCTTACAGATTGTCTCTCCTGCACATATACGCAGTTAGTCATACACAGTAAAACATGCCAGGCAGCCTTTTGGTTCAAAATAGACAAAACTGTCTGAGAGATCAGTTGAACAACATGAGCTGCTGACACTGGGAAGAATCCATAGATTCACATTGTTTATGCCAGTTTCTGATCCTTCTGATCTACATATTGCAACAGAAACATGACTCATCAGACCACACAATATTTACACATTCTTGTTCCAGTTTCTTCTTATTTTCCCATAATTTCATATTGGCGTGCACTTCAACTCATCTTCTTGTTCTTAGTTGACAGCACACAGGGCTGTCTGCTGCCTTAGCCCCAGTGCAAAGGGATAAAGTTTGTTCTGAAATGTTCTTGTACACACAACTATTGCCCTGCATTGTGTGTAGTCAAAATAAATCTAGTCATTTTCTTTCTTTCTAAACTTTCATAATGAATGTTTTTCCGTCACAAGCTGCTTTTCATCTGGACACTGTAATGCCAAGGTATAGAAAACCTGAAAAGCTCAAAAAGTTTCTTGCAATGAGAAAAAAATGTTGAATACTTAAGTATGTTAAATACATTCACATTCTGTACCGTCAGTGTATTTACCTTCAATGTATGCTCCCAGACTTAGATAGTTTTTGCTTGCTTTTGTTCCTCGTGTGTAAGTAGCTTTGCATAATACCATCTGCCAAATGATTAAATGTAATGTACCCATCTAACTATGCCAGCGTATTCTGTATGAACTGTAAGTTTCTATAGCAGTGAGATGTAGTTACACAAAAAGCCTGTGTTTGATGTAAATTCACGTTGGTGATTTCCCAAACTGTCTGTTATAGTGCTAACATTTCAGACATCTTGTTTTGAAACTTCCCACGAACAACAACACAGGACTCGTTATCCAGAGTCCAGTGGCTCGGTTGAGACAACGTATGCTGCTCCTCCATGTGACTTTAATTGAGTGATTAGACGTAATTCAATAAGCAATCGAAGAGCAATGCGCGTGAGTTTGAGGCGTAAAGCAAAAGAGCACTGGTGTGTGGAGCCTTTGTCTGTGACCCTCCATCATTGCTGCTACCTTTCAGACTAAATCACGCGGTCTGATAGGCCCCTGGCCAGCACCCCTGTGTGGACCCCTCCACTCTAATTGTCTAGGCCACCAATTTCAGGAACAACACAGTTTACAGGTTTAATGCCTGGGGTCACTATGTCTTGTGTTTTCCATGTGAGCCACTATCTTTAGACTGAGATCAACCACACAAAAACACCCCACTTATTGTTGTCTTTTTAACAGAATTTCAACAAATCCCTTTGCTGTAATACATCAACTTTCAGGAATGTTTGTCATCAGCTAACTCTGACAGACCAGTCTTTAGTCCAAAGCCACTTCACCAAGCACACTGACTTGACTGCTTTTTAAAACTGAGAAAAATAAGCTTCAAATTCAAAAAACATCAGTGACACAAGATTGTGAAATTACCGTTAAATTGTGGCACAACTTAGCCGAGCTTGAAATATTGCCCCTGTGTGTGGACCATTTGCCTCACATTCACAAATCTGTTTACTGTCAGTCTGCCCCAGCTCATGCAAATTTGGCAGGAAATGGCTGGCATTATAATAAAGAAAATAAAAATGGCCTGCTCCATAGCTTTACTATGAGGCAGTGAAATAGTTCCATAAATTACTTCATGTCTGCTAATTCTCAGAGTAAATCAAAGTTCCCAGAGGAACTGAAGTCTGTAAAATATGGTTCATTACTAAACCAAAGGGACATGAGCGCTGACTGGGACTAGAAGTCCAAAGATGGTTATACAATATAAAAGAAAATATTAATTTTAAAACCATGATCGTAGAAATGTCAGAAAATTCTTGCCACAATTTGCAGAGCTGACTGGTGGAAGCAATCTTGGCAAATGTGTGTATAGACAAGTGTATTATCCAACATGTGTCTTTAATGCTTGGTCAGCCCACTTGCCAACTGTCATACTGTTAAAGATAGACTAGACCCGCTTGCCAAGAAGACCCATAGATTTACAATGATACCCTATTGCACCATAGTGAGAGCAGAGGTCGGTAGAGCAGCCAGAGACCCTGCTCTCAAGTTAGACGTTGTAAAGCTTTGTTACTATAATGGTCACTCGCTCCTGGAAGCGATGATGACTGTTGCAGCTCATTTAAATCACATCTGAACCCACAAATCACAGTTAAGTCAGCATCACATGCAGTGTGTTTGTTTCAGGAAAGTGGGACTGCTATCAAAGCTGAGATACTAATGTGATATCTATAACTCACAAAGTCACATTTAATGATGATTCCCTTGTGCAACATGGAATTAATTTCAACCTTTCTTTCAAACTAATGAAAGAATAACTGTATTATTAATACTACAAATGTTTTTAATATGCTTCCATTCCTCAGATCATCTTGATAAATAAGGTGGTACACGTTAAAGGATCTGCTTTTTGAAAACCGATGATTAAAATGACAATAATTCAGCAACACAGTAGCACTACAGTACAGTGTATGTACAGAAAATATCTCCCTATGAAATATGTTAAAAACTTAAATATATGTGGTAACATCTTCCAACTTCAACTTATTGTTTTGGTTTCACTATTCCAACTTCAAATTTGTATTTCAATTCAGTATAAAAGCTCTGACGTAAAACACAGAAGTGGTTGGAGCTAAAAAGAGTGAATACAATTTCCAGGTGGTCAGTAACACAACTCTGAATGAATAATGTGTAATTGGCAGCTGTTTACTTGCATGTTCATTGTATCAATGTTATACAGAGATCATGTGGTGTTAATGTTGGGCTCACAGTTTGCTGTGTTTCCCCCAAGTGGCCCCCAAAATGAGCAGGTTTAAAGATATGGTAGTCTGCTCTTTTGGTCATGGCTATTTGGGTCTGAAAACAGGAATTATCCTGACGGTATTTAAATAGACTACAAGGCATTTTGTACAAAACATTCATGGTCTCCAGGGGCCATGAGTACACTAATGACTGGCCATCTCCAGTGACACAAAGACGTTGCGAAAGTTGTGATTGTTACTGATATATCCTGACCACTCCTGGATGCAGAAGCATAAAAGTGTTTTCAAACTGTATCTTCTTCGGTGACCAACAAATAATAAAAAAGAAGTTATCCCGTACTTCGGTTCATGATCAGATACTTGCAAACGAGTCACCATGTAATAACCTCCCAAGTCACCTTGAGGCACTTTACAATGTGAAGTTTAAATAAAACAATACAACTATATAGAATTATATAGAAAGACCAACAAATCCTCCTTGAAACCAAAAACCTAAAATTACAGGTTCCCATGATGGAGCTTCCCAAAACACTCCGGGAGGGCATTTTGAGGGACCCAGCAGTCTGTGTTTGTAGAAATTACAAACTGCAGAAGGTAATCACTAGAGCTGTTTGAATCTGTTTACCAACATGCATCCTTAGTGTAAACCCCACACAACTCTGATTAACTAAGTGTGGGAGGTCAGAAATTTCTCTGCAAGTATTTTTCCCAACGTTCCAATAGAATAATCAAAGCAACACAAAACAACAGTGCAAGGCGACACTTTGTTTAATGTGGCAGAGAACGGATGTGTCATTAGAGACATGGTGACATGGGCCAGGATATGAACTAACATTGTCCTGTGGTGGTTACGGAGGGGTGAGTAAGAGACCAAGTCTCTCCAGCCGTTTGAAAGAGGACAAGGCAGTTGTTCAACAAGTGTCCTCCGAAATTATAAGCAGAGAGCATGACTCTGATTAAGTGCCATGTGAATGCGCTTCTTTCTTGTCTCCATGAGGACATTCCTGACAATTATGAGTATGAGTACAGCTCTGTTTGTCTCTTGGAGGCAACCGTGTATGTTGGGTAGGTGACTAGCTGGGTATCTAAAATGCTCAGGAACCATGTGATCCATCTGTAAGCAGCTTTGCAGTGCCAACACTAGCTAACAGCAGGTGAAGAGTCACTGTGTGTTAAGCAATCAATTTACCAATAACAAGAGGGTTAGATTACAGCAATTACATTAGATTCTATTATTATTATTCACGACAGTTGCAGATGATGAGCAACAAAAACATGAAACAGATTAAGTTTGGTTAACAAAGAGAATCTTTCTGGAATCTCCTCTTTTCCTTCCTTATGACAGACATGTTTATCAGGCCACTAATATAACTGGAGTTGGGGGCTTTTTGCTCACGCTGCAGAACAAACCAAGAGCATAAAGGAAAATGTCACTTGGTCAGGATTTTTTATGGTGCGACCACAAAACCAAATCAGGATATTGCAGCTGGGTTCTGAGAATGTTCAAAATGTCGGCACCAGAAGAGAGAGAAAGAATTTGAGTGATGGAATGACCAAGGAAAACAGACTGACATTAAAAAAAGTGTCATGGAGGGAAAAATGTTTCTACACAGATGGAAAAGAAAAAAAGAGAAAGAGGAATTTAGCAAAAACAAGGAAAGCAACTGTGTGACACATAGACGTCCCAAAATGTTCTCAAACCACATTCTTAAAAGAGAAAACAAAGATGATCACCTGAGCACCTTCACTACTGTCACCTCAAGCAATCACAGAGCCATCAGAAGTGCAGCAAGTCAAAGCATCCCACACCACCTCTCCAGGTATACATGTGGCGTGGCATCGGTCCACCCACCAGTCTGGTCTAGTATGTCAACAACTATGTGGTTCACACATTGATCGATTCAAATGACTCAATACCTGACATTTTGTCCTCTGGCATCATCACACAAACATTTTTTATTTGTTCAGTGATTTTATAAAGTATACATAAGCTGTACTTAGTGTCAAGTGACCATTTTTACAAATTTGCATGCTAGCATGCTAAGCTAATATGGCAAACATGGTACACATAACTGTTGAGGGACATGGCCATTGAGGAAGACATGTTTTTTGGTTTTGCAATCTAAGAGGCTCAACTCTGTAACAACTGTAAGAGAGACTTTTTTGCAGATTTTTTTTTTTTTAACAATAATTTAATAAGTATTTTGGGTGTTTTTAATAAAATTATCTGTTTGAAACATCACATCACCACCATATTATTTTTGTGATATGAGTGTGAGATGCTTTTCATTGTTTATGTTTCATATTGAATCCCCTGGATACTGGCCATCAGTGTGTCTCATGGAAGATCCTACACCAAATATTCTCCCATTTAGTCGCTAGGGTTGGTGATTCATCTTATTTCTCAACATATGCACACTCTTTGTCTTTCTGCTGTCTTTATTTCCACACATCTATTTTCCTTTTTGTATTTTGTAGTTTAATATTAGGCGGTTAATGGTTGGCATTTGCAATCTTAGCTTCACATTTTCTCTACCACAAGTCATTTTATGGTCACACTGTGCCACTTTTGACATGATCACAGTAACAATAACAATCAAGATACACTCCATCCCCATGTCCCCTCCTTGAACATACGGGCTGGTGGGGGATGAAAAGAAGGATTACTTAGTCAACCAGTCACCCACAGCGTCTTCCTGTTCAGCCTCCTTTAAAGTGAGCTCTCTATTGGATTAACTTTGGCCTGAGGGTGAAAGCGGGCAAAAGTAACCTGAACAGAGGGTAAAGGGGGGTCATCCAACTGTTTCAAGTGAAAGTGGAATTTGGGGCATCTGTGTTTGTTTGTAATTGGGTGTGTTTGGAGCTGATTCTAACATCCTGGTGTAGGGCAGAGGTTATTCATCGTAGCTGCACATACACTGGAACTAACAAAACTAAAAAACGCACACTGATCATTGCTTCTGTTGAACTTCTCTTCTTTTCATACGTATTACCTTCAGGTTTGGGGATAAAGGTGATTTTTTCTGACCTGTGAACCTGCACCTCTCCTCTCATCCCTTGAGCGAGTTATCAGAGCCTGTTGGGTGTGATTATGTCAGCACACCATTGCTGGCTGAGATAAAAAGAGCAAACAGGTTTTTGATGACAGCTTCTGTCTTCGCCTCCTCACAAAGATTTGATTTTCTGCCTTTAGTTTGCAGAGAAATACCAAGCTCTACTCAGCACCTGACAAGTAACCTGTGGACATCATGCTGCCATGCAATAGGCTAAAATCGCATTAGTGTGATTTCTCAACTGAGACACATTTGATTTTCAGCAAATATTAAATTCTCAAACTGTGTTTTGAAGAAAAACACTGACAGCAGATCTCAAGATCCATAGAAATATTAGTGCGTTGCAAACTGTGATGTGTGATGGAGCAGCACTCCAGGAATGGCCTCTTCTGGCCCACCTCTGAAACTCCTGGGGTGAAAGGTTACTGCTGTGACAGTACCATCTCATCTGAAGGGCTCTCTTTACCCTAAAAGCAAAACACCAGAGGGCAGAATGGAAGGCTTGTCTGGCCACCCCAACCCAACTCCCCAGGATCCTGGCAGGGAGGCAGAGAACCCAGGATCAGGGCTCCCCCCTGCACAAATATAGACGGGGTCGTGGGTCATCTGGGGAGCTCACACAAGGCTTTCATCCCAGAGAAGCTCATTTCAGGGGAATGTGGCTCTTTCCCCATCTAGATAGGAGTCCTCCTTGAGCCCTGTGAGGCTGCACTGAACCCTGGATCGACAGACATGGTCCCTCAGACCCGTTTGTTTTGTTTTGGTCCTGTGTCTCTGTGCACATCGCCTTGTCTGGTCCAGACACTGCTGTGGGAAGATCAGGCCGGGTCAGCACACACACAGTGTTCTGTTACAATCTAAACACTTGCTAAAACTATATCAAACAGGGGTATAGAGGAGACCTGGGCAAAACAATAATGTAGCCCTATTTTTGGCTATAAACTCAGATGGTCTTAAGATGACAGCAGTGGCTGAGTCATGTGCCCTAATAAAAACATCTAGACATACAGAATAACATGCCATATTCTGCCCAGTGCCCACAAATATTGTGAGCAGGTAGACTAATGCTCAGGTTGGAGCATAATCCCCAGTGTGTTTATTTAATTCCAAGCCTCCAGAAACCCAAGTACAAATCTAACTGGGCAATTACACAGTCCAGATACAATGCAAGTTGTGTTTCATCTAATTAAATGAACTCAGCCATTTTCCTTGCACAGATACTCAGAAATGCTATTTTGACAGGCACATCAAATAGATACTCCTGTTAGGCTCAATTATAATAAATGTAGACTTCAGTACAACAGCTTATTTTCTGAGGGTCAGAAATTTAATCAGTCCTTCGGGCAACTAGGCCTTGCTGAAAAATGCCATAAAGACCTGTTCAAGAGCATTTATTAGAAGTAAGATAAACGATAAACAACAAGTAATACTTTTAGAATGACCATGAATTTGAGTCTTTCTAAGAAATTGCTCAGAGGTGCATTGCAAACCACTGGAAATTTGTTTGTAGATAAAGTTTAAAACCATATTCAACTAATAAATAGGATAGAATACAATAATTTCCGTGGTAGAGTTATAAAGTTGTGGTGTCTGTTGTCTTTGTTGATGCAACAGAGAACATCTGTTTTTTTCCAACAGTATTAAAACTAACATCAAAATTACAGGATAATAGTGTAATGTTTTCTGAATGGGTGACACATGGCACAATTTCTGTCTGCGACCAATTTACACAGCATTAACAGAAAGATCATTATCTTCATTATCTCCCATGTTCATTTGCATTGACTGATTTTTCATTGACTAATCTTCTAACATTGAAGATGCCCTCTAGCTGTCATCAACTAGTGCTCAATGTAGACATTTAACACCATCACAGAGATCTTTTATCTCTTGGAATACATTACTCTTATGTGCGCATGTGTGTGTGTATGTGTGGTGATATTTTCAGCATGTGTACACAACTGTGCAATCTTCTTCCCAGAAGTCTTCCATATGTCATGTGTTTGAACAATTATGAGTGCTGAGGCACCTCCATGAATATGTTAACACTGTGGAGTGATAAATATTCTCTACACATTCTAGCTTCTAGATACTTGATGTATTTTGATGATGATTTCATGTGTTTGCACAGTCCCTTTGTAAAACGCGCAGATTAAATGTTCTTCTGAAATGATATGAATGTAAATTGTATCTGTTTGTAGTTTGTCTGCAATGAAACTTTACAGGACAGTGAATCTGACTTTATCAAGCTTGACTGTGTTATTTATTTCTCTTATTGAAATGATGGTAATTTAATAGTTTAGTTGAAGATCTAAGGCTGATGACTGTTTTCTGAAATGCTAACCTAATAATTTTGCCAATAAAATGTCAGAAAACAGGAAATATAAAGTGCTTGTTTTAATTGCTAACGCCCACAGTGTCTTTAAATGGCATGTTTTGTTTTGACCAGTCTAAAATTCAAAAAACTCAATTAAGAACAGCAGCAAATTCTCATATTGACTCAACATGAGTGTCTGGATTAAATAACAAACAGTCAGCAGCTGTAAGGAAGAATCCTACACTTCATCTCAGTGCACTCATGACGATTATTTTAATTATTGATCCACCAAATCTTTTTTTCATCGATCAGTCTATCTAAAATGACAAACAAACGTTTCACAAATCCCTCAAACACAAGCTTATGTCTTCAGTCTGCTTGTTTGCCTGACCAACAGTGTAAAATCTTAAAACTGATAAAATTTATAGTTAATAGATAACTTGGGGTGTTTTGCACTAAAAAGGTCATTAATTATGACATTAAGCAGATTAGTTCTCTCTACATGTGTGCTCAGCTATATCCTGTGTCAGCTGCACTAATGATGGATGGAGGTGTACTCCTGCTCATGAGTTAACTATTGAGAGCTGAGAGATGAAGGCATACAGCATCTCCTCTGTCTGCCCCTGTTTGGTCCTGTTTATTGAATTATACATCAGTACAACCGCTGTCTCTTTTTTCTCTCCCCTCATCTCTGCATAATTTGATCAGAGAATCTGCTGATGCGTTGTGTGCACGCCTCATGTGAAACCAATTTAAAGCTACACATAAAAATCTGGTGTCTCTTTTACTCTCTCTCTCGCTCTCTCTCTCTCTTTGTCAGAGATGGAGAGCCCTCACGCCCCTTTTAGTAACTATCTGCCTGTATGAATCGCAGCTGCAGTCTTGTCCACAGGTGAGCGTTAGTGATTCCTCAAACTCTGCTGGACACCCATATTGTTTACAAAATATATGTGGTTGAGAGAATAGTCTTTTTAGACCACATGCAGATAAATATTGTGGCAACATCACTAATGGCGTGTTTCCATGGCAACGGATCAACAGTTTTGTGGATGAGAAAAAGGAATTCACAAACAAAGTCACTAAACTGTGTTTGTAACTGTGGTGCAACCCATCCTAATCACATTACAACTGAAAATTTGACTCATACGCTTGTCTCGCTCTACCTGTAACATTTTACACAGAAACATAATTCACACATTTTTACTAAAACAACACCCACAGTCTCATTCTTGTGCGCTGAAGTCTTCAGGACAGTATGAGTCAAAGCCTTCTAGATCCCCAAAGGCTGTTTTAAATGAATATTCTGCTTTGATGAATGAATATATAAAACCCACATGCAAATGTTGTTCGTTGTTCAGTGTTTAATTTCTTGACAGACTTTGCTGAATCGTTAGCACTGCTGAAGGTTTAATGCTTCTACACGACAACTTGACATCAGTTGGCTTCTAAATTGTGATCTGAATAAAATCTAATCAAAATATTGTGCGTCCACATTTTAAACTCAGATAGGTGAACACAGGGAAACATTTTCCCTTCAGCAGATGGATTTAAAAACTAGTTTTCATGCTGCACAAACAGTACTGTGCAAACGTTTTAGTCTCTTTAGATGTTTAGACTCTTAACCATCACATGAAACCATTAGAGAGGCATCTATGGAGTCCCAAATTCATTCTACAACATGACAATGATCCCAAACATATGGGGAGAGTTATAAGGAACTGTAAGAACAAGGAGTCCTGCAAGAGATGCACTGATCTCAAGATTGTGGAGTCAGTCTGTGATCACATGAAGAGAGACAGTGAGATTAACTAAATCTACAGAAAAACTATGATTTTTCAAGATGCTTGGAACAACCTACCTGGCAAGTACCTTGAAAACATTGAGCAAGTCAACCATTGAGAACTTACACTGTTTTAAATGCACTGATTTGATTTAGTTTTTCTGTTTACTGAACTGATGTCTATCGATTTAATTTCTAAAGCAAAACTTTTTTTAAACATCCTTACTTCATTTTGTGTTTGTAAAAGCAGTACACAGCACTGTTTACACATCCAAATGAAATAACAATAAGCAAAGCCCATAGATATGACCTGCAGTCACAGAAGACAAAAGCCTTGTGTCTTAGCAGGGATTACTGCAGCCAAACATAGAAGAAACATCACCCCTAAAATAGACTTTGGGACAAATGACAGCAAGACACTGTGATATTTGATCTGCAGCTGTGAAGTCTGTGGATCTGGTTTATGAATTCCTAACGTTCCTATACTTACTTAAAATCCCCATGTTCGAGTCCAACTCCAGATTAAATCAAGTGTGTTGTTGAAAGACATGTGAGCATCTGTACAACCAAATTAAAATCTCACACAAATGACTTTGACTGACATCATTGCTTAAAGTTTCCAAAGATGAATGACTGAAAAAATACTCGATATAGTCTATTTCCCATCTCATTCCGCAGCCAAACTGAACATGGCATAAAGTTGCACTTTCTCCAGCCCATTACCCTCACTACTGCTCCTCTCATACAAGAAACCTGTAGCCAGAGGAGTTTTCAGGGATCCTGCCTCTGATACACATGAGGCCTGTGCCAACATAAACCCCAGAGGCTCTGAGCTGATGCATCAGTGGAGAGTCCGCTCCCTCAGCAGTGAATACCTGGACATGGTTGCTGCTGGAAGTTAAACAGACAAGCTGCCATTTAGTGCAAACCTTTTAGAGAGAACGCCATGGCTGAGTGATGTATATCTGTGACAGCTGAGACTTTAGCTCGTGGCAGTGGAGTGGTTTACATTAAGGGAGACTTGTATAGGCTGCACTCAAAGTACAACAAAGTACAAGTCATCAGTGTTTAGCAGTGTGACACTATCTCACTTTCTATAAAATGTTTGTGTCAGTATTTTGTAGAATAGTTACTATAGTGGAAATAGTTAAAAATCCCTGGATTAAAACTGTCAATATACTGGACTAAACTTGAGCAGAGGGTTTCTTGGATCCAGTGACCCAATGGTGAGGTGTGTGTATATATATACATACATATATAAAACCTGGGTAAATTTCACCCAGTATTATATAGGTGCTATAATGACCCAACAATCTGGGTCAGATTTAACCCAGCAGGGTTTTTGACCATAATGAAACTAATTATACACCTTCCAATTTACATCCCCTCTTTGTATGATATGATTTGAACCAAATGCTCTCATAAGCAAACTCAAACATGAGCACGTGTGTATGTACATGCATGTGTATGTCCAGTTTCTCTCTATTCCTGTAAAAAGTATTAATTAAAGTAATTACGCATCTTACACACACATTTCTTCATTTATATGCAAGATATTACAATAAACTTCACATTTATTCTAATGCTGTGAAAATGTGAATAAATCTCGTAAGAAATATCCTTTAAGAATCAGTGGTGTTCTGCTGTTTTATTAAACTATACATGTTTTTGTTTTAAAATTAACCATGTAAACAAAGTAAAATGCATAAACCAAGCGGGGATTTTAATTAGTCAAATAAAGAGCCGACATCTTCATATATGTGTTAATAAAGGATGCAGATAAATTCTGACAACGCGGGTATAGAAATAAATCCGACGAAATTATGTGCAGCACTGAACGCGAAAACACCTGGAATAAACTGGAACAGGTTTAATTTATTCCCAGTTTGAAAACCGCAATGTAAAAAAATAAATGAAGGACTGAACCGAAGCTGGGGTCAGTGTGGTGTTTTTTCTTTAAACTCACTACGTTATGTTGGAAAAAAGCTCTTTACAGGAGGCATTTACTAATAAACAATGAAGAATATAGTCAAAGTCTCGTTAATGAATACCTGCACAGCGAGAGAGGTGATCATAGTGAGAACCGGAGACACTGCGTGTGTGTAGTTTTATTTATTCACTGAACAGCTGAGCAAATTTCTAAATGTCTTTTGACTTTTTCACAAAAATGTATTAAATACTAAAAGACCATTGCTCCTGCTGAAGCCAGTCAGCATCTTAAAAAAGAGCTTGTTTCATTTTGTCTTTCATTTTTAGCAAATAAAAAATCCTCCTGCTGGCTGAGCCGAGCTTTTATCTTCGATCGTAATTAACTATGAATTAACGAAAGAAACAGTTTGAGCGGTGATGTAGAATTATTTTACACCGAAACATCAAATATCTTTTAATTATGCCTTTAAAATAAAACCAACAGCAACATTATTA